>LYUA01000346.1:502967-513407 GCA_002093875.1 Calopteryx splendens
TTGTTCTTAACCCACTGCCAAAATCTCTAATGTTTAATTTTTCCAAATTGGGTATCCAGAAATGATTACGATGTTTTAAGTTCAGAGAATAGGCGATAGATGGCGTATGCATTCACTTTTGGAACATGGACTTGAACCTCGAGCGCAAATATTTTTCTTGCAATTATGAACCCACTCAAATTCGAATTTCGTTCAGAAGAAATGACTATCGTAAATTAGATCAATTTTCGCTAATATAGATAAATGTACATATTTTTGGCAAAACTATTTTTTTAATTATGCTTTAGCTGCACTAATTTCCTTTAATTATTAATCAACTCCATGCATATAGCTTGGCCTGCATATGGCTTTCCTAGCCTGAAATGTGTATAATCTAATATACTAACTTCATTTCAAAATGTTTTTACTTTTACGTTCCTTCATTAAACCTTATTAATCATAATAAAAATTCGCGGTATCATTGTACCCCAGAAAAAATTATAACTTATATATACAACTACATATAATAATTTATATAACTAATAAAATATGCAATATATCATACATTTTATAATCAGTTTTATTGCATTAGCCCACAAATACAAACAAGGTGAAGTCTGTTCTTCTTTCTCCACTTTCATCGATTTCAGCCAACGGGTCATAAGCCAACGTTTATAAGCATGAAGAAACATTTTGAGTGCATTTTCTTCACCATCCCAGCATCCAAAGCTCCGAACCAGCGTCCGGCAGCACTTCTGGGCACCAAAACTCTCCGCTGGCTCTCTTTTCATAGCGATTTGACCTGAGAGGAGTGTTTGATGAAATGTTTAGAATTTCGTTCCGAATAATAAAAATTCCGTAATATTTTTCCATAATTTTACAATGAACAAGTTAATAGCCCTTTTCCTATAGCCTGAATATTCAGTTTCAAACTAATGATACTCGTATCATAGTTTGCATTAAATTCAATTTTGTCTTAGAGAAATCTTACAACTAGGCATCCTCTCATGAATTACCAAAGATTCCCAAAAATAACGCATTTCAAAATTGCAACCCAAGCCTCAGATATATTATATACTTTCTAGGGAAAATGTTACCTGTTCAAAAGCAAATTAACTCGATGAGGGGTGTTTTTAAACTGTTCGAAAAGATTCACACTAGAAAATGTAGATAAAATGGCCTAAAAATATTTTTTTTTATTTTGATGTTCGAACCGCAAGTAGCGATGCCACGCAGTTCTCCATATTTAGGTAAAATCGTCAGATCCGACGTAACATCTTAACTACCTAGGTAACAATAATGAGTTCGAACATTTTCCAACACTTACATGACTCTTAAAAATATATTCACGAAATGGGACCGATTATGGCAGTGAAATCTTCGGGGGTTTTCCACCGGGTCAGGGACTCGACTTCCGACGGCTAATTCCGCCATCTTTCTCAGTGTGTTGGAACAGTTCGCCGCGAAAGCACCAAATCCTACGGGAATAATTTTAATTTTAGAAAGGCAAACGCTTCGACCATTTTCTTAAAAATATTTTTAGTTCTCCTATTAATGTTAACAGCAAGCATTTGATTCACATATCAAATTGTTGTATCCTGTGGTTAAGAACACCTCAAGTCTAAAACACTTGAGGCTATCGAAAAAAAGGAGCTTGACTCAACCTTAAAAGAAATATTAAAGGACGCATGGGCTACAGAGTAGCCTGAGAAAGAAGGCATATGCAACAATTTATATAATAATCATATTTTAAAATATTTTTGCATTAAAAAGGAAAATAACCCCTTGAAACAATTTTCCAGTAAAACCTTATTAACGTTTGACAGCCAGGTCTGGCTCACAACCACCTTTATACTCTACAGTAAGCCAACTTTCATTCGAGATCTGACGGATTCATTCTGAAATACGACCTAATGGCTTAAATTTGTTCAAAATATTTTCCAGTCACTTCAAGAGTGGCAATTTGTAATAATGGTCATCATACTATTTTTCGGAACTGAAGAAGCAGAAAGAAAGTCCCCGAGTAAATTTGATTCCCACATTCCCATCTTTTCATCCCCGACTTCATCGGCCACAAATTTCTGAAGAACAGTCACGGAAACTGCACAAAAATATATCAATGATATTATGCTAATTAATACTAGACCATCGAGAAATTGAAATTTATGATGCATCACACCGATATAAACGAAAAGCAGATTTTTTTTTCAACGCCCAGGTACAAGCAGCTGATATTTTTACATTCACTCATCGAATTTTAGGACGAACGACTTCAAAATATTTAATGGTGACGTAGTTTATGGTTATGAATTCCAGCGAAACTATATGGGCAAAGGCTGGAGGATTGAATATATAAATTAATATATGAAGGATTGGTAAAAAAAATTGAGAAGAAATTACCATGGGGTAGGAAAGACTAGTCGGAATGAAAAACAAAGAAAATGAAGCTTATTGAACAAACCTCATACTTTTCGACTCACGACCTTATGACGCAATCTTGGTACCCCAAACTTTTAAGACCTACGTGATCAATAGGGATTCTTACCTTTTCTCTATCAATGGCTGCATTAATGACATCAGTCGGGAACCTCCAGCAAATACGGGACAAGTGTGAGTTTTCAAGGGGTTAAAAAATGTATTCCACATAATTATGGTGAACATCTTTATTTCTCCTTTCATCATATTACCCAGAAAATTAGACGGAGTACTTGTAATTTTTCTTGACCATAAACACGCTAAGGTTATACCTATGTGAAGTCCGGCACCGCGATTTGAAACCTGGACCTCGGAGTATGATGCAGATACACTAATCACCACATGAGTAGGATTCCTTTTTTATTTTGTTTCCATTATTCCGACGGTCGTTCAGGATGGGGAGTTTCATGTATTGCGAGTGTTGCTACCCATAACAGATAATGATCGTATGCTAAAGAGAGGCAGAGATGTAGTTGCATAGTGGGTAATTTTCTGGTTAGGTTAGATGATCGGTGAAATATCCCACAATCCAATTTAGGAAAATCTTTATAATGTCACACAACTCACAGAGACCCATTCACTTAAGCTTTGAATCCTACAGCTCACCTGAGACACCGAATGGAGTACATGAGTATAGCATGCAGGAGGTATATAATTTGTGCATTCCTACTTACCCCATCGTAGCATGCAAACTTAAAATATTAAGCTAAATTATTTAATTTTCTCTCGTATATCTACACTTAGCAATCTCCGCGGTAACTGAAAAAAATAGAATACATATCATAGGCTAGGGAAACTATTAGGGACCAGCAGCACGGTCCACTAAAATTTATGGGGACTAACAGAAATTTATCACCTTGTTGAGTCAGCTCAATGGTGAATTTTTGAAGCCATGACCTAGACGAATACCACTGTTCTGAACACTATAATTTGGAAATATAGAAACTGTGACGTCAAAAAGAGGAACGACAATTTGGAGGTGATGGAATTTCTAGGAATGGTCTTTGGAGGAGTAGGACCCCGGGGACAAATGCAGTATGGATTTGATTGCCAGGAGTCTGTCTCATGTCTCAGAGGGAAGCGCTCCACTGTCCCAAAAAAATAAAATTTATTGCTTTATTCAAAGTCCACATTCGAAGAATTCACTGTAAAGTATTTTTTTTCTCAAATAAACCCCTCCGAGAACTTTGAAGATAAAATGTGGTTTCCTGCATATAAGCGTGTGAAACAATGCCGATTCTATTTGAGTAAATTTAAAAAATGAAGGTGTATCCGACGGAGAAATTTCAAAATCCAATTATTTTTTTAAATAAGCTAATTTAAAAAATACGAGGCACGGACAAAAAGGATTACCGTTTTTGAATGTTAATGTAACTTCACACATGGCGTCTTTGTTTGAATTCATTTTTACATAAGAGGACATATCTTAAACTATTTTATTGCATAATCTTTTCCAATTTTGAGGCACTTGTCATACCTATCTGTTTTAATAGTTTGCAATGTTTAAGTTAATAAAAGATCCCACCGACTGTGGAATATGGACTGTCGATTCTGAATTTCTGTCGATTTCTGAATGCAAGAAAGCTCAAACCCGTTGAAAATCATTCACAGATCGTTGAAATCCATCGGGGGATCGTAGATAATTATTGCGAAAGTGCAATAACTGATGGAATTTTTAGGAAATGGGTATGGCAGTTCAACGAATGTGCACGATAAACAAAGGAGTGGGCGGCCTTCTGTTGTCAATGCAGATGTGATCAGGAAAATTGATGAGAAAATTCGTGAGAATCAGTGATTTACGATTTCCTTACTATGCGATGAATTTCTCGGAATTTGAAGAGGGCTCGTCATCATTCAAGAGCAATTGTTTGTTCACATTGGCAGTTCTTTGAAAATGAAATAAATTGGTCTCCAGATACTACAACAGCCCCTCAACAAAGAAAATAATGTGAAAGTAAAGTACGGCGAAAGTAATGTGAAAAATAAAAAAAAATTGTGAAAGGTAGGCTCTTTTATGAAAAATAAATTGAAATAAAAATACCATGCATGAACTTTTTCTATGCCAAAAAGGTACCTACCTTTTGTTGCATGTACATCAGTCTACATACAATCTTACACACAAAAAGCCAATTAATGCCCGTTCGCGTAAAGAGAGGGAAAAATATTCGTATGAAAAGTTAATTATTTAGGGCCTTAAGACCAATGAATAGCATTCTTTATTATATATGATTCCGATTCCCACTAAACGACCTATCTGCTTACGACCTGCTGCAGTCTTCGCGTTAGAGGTTGATTTGAATCTGGAGTTACTTACCCGCATGGATTTCATGCCTGAAGGAGATTTTTTAAGTCCCGAAATAACTTATCATATTAATAATTAATAAACATTTATGAAGAAAATTACTTCAAAGCGAAATCGACAAAAATAAATAGGTACTCTTCAAGCGTCCAAGAATACTTTAACAAAAACGAGTATTTTAAGCCCTTAAAAACGAGATTGGAATTTGCTCTCGCGACCTCAACTATGTCTATGCCACAGTTAGATTATTACAATTTCTTTCTCTTTGCAACGGAAATAATATTTGTGGAATTTCAAGAACTGATTATATAGGCCACACCAACTCCAGAATAAATAGGAAAATAATTATAAATGAACCAAAAGCACTAACACATTAAAATGAATAAACAATGGGAATTACATCATTAGTCTGATTTTGTTCAATAGATGAAGGATTCCATTATATGTACATAATAGCATAGTGCCAAAAAAGGTAAGAGAGTTAGAACATGGGTGAGATGCATACGATGCATTGAGAACGAGTAACAACTTTTGATTGCGTGCCTTTTGACTTTGACGAAATTAAGTAAAAAAATGAACTTTTGACACATTACTTTGTCATTATCTGCCGTTTATGGTGTAGTCAGCAAAAATAACAAAGAAACCGAGATTACTGCCAGGTTGATGTAATTATACGGACGCAGAAACCACCCACAGGAATTTATTTTAATTAAAATTTATTTGGTAAGTTTTCATGAAAAAGGAGACTACTAGACAGCAATAGTTTTCAATCATTTAAATCCGTAACTATGTAAGTAAAATAAGGCTTTACTGTTTGCAACAAAGGTTTTTTTTAATTGAACATTTTTGAAAAGTATAGCAACTAATAAAAATAAAATCAAGTACCTCAACAAAAGGTAGCACTTAAATTAAAAAGCACAAAGAAGGTCCATTCCGCATGATCGAATATTATACCTACTCCTATGACGAAAGGTGGAAGCATACCTCCATGCACACTACGTAAATTCAGACACACCGGCCACGCTGTTTCCTCTCGGGGCAGCGAGACAAGGCTGGTATTAGATCTAATAAAAGTAACATATTTTTTCACTAATGTCTTACATTCTGCCGTATCCGCACTCATTTAGCTTCCGTCACCTACATATATAGTTTCACACATGCCCTTCTGTACTTAAATACTCCTTGTCCCTTCAGAGAATCCCTTCAACCATATTCACCCAAAACTCTCTCTCTCTACCTATTCCTTTCAAATCATTCATTCAACTTCCATGTAACTAATTTAGTAATTTCTGGAGTGACTTCGTGAAAGAGTCCGATATCCATGAAAACTTTGCACCTTTCCATAAGAAATTGAATAACTGCGACAGGTTTCACCTTGATAAGGCATTGTCTGGCCAGACGACTTATATCAAGTTGAAACCGGTCGTAGTTAATAAATTTCTTTTAGAAAAGTACAAATTTTACCTCATATCTTATATAAATGTTTAGAGATTCAACTCTTATCCATTCTCTCAACATGATCGCAACAGATTAGCACTCTTAATCCATACTTGTCAATAGCCGGTGCATCTAATCCACATTATTTCATGACCCACTCATTCCTCACCCTATCTCTCCCATTTTTAACACAAACACCCCTGAATTACACAATGATCACCGCACGTATTCGACATTTATACTCATCCTGGCGTATACAATTTTCGCTTCCATACTACTACGTGGTAAGGACGACACTCTTGTGTACCACCATTTTTGCAGCCTTAAGACCCTTTTTTATATATGTACTCCGCATACCTTAAAGTATGTATCAACAACCTTTCTGCCGGTATTCTCACGCCTTTCGATTTGTCTACTTACCCCACCATCTGTCACAACCTATCTGCCAAAGTACACACAATCAGCTACAATCAGCAGTTCAATTACCTACATGGCCGTTTAACTCCCACTACGCTTTCCTTCCTTACATTCTCCTTATGAAACAACTACTACGTTTCGGATGTATTTACCCTCAATATCATGTTCTCTCTGACCTCACTGAAGCTATGGAACACCCTCAGTACATCAAACGGGCGGTCAGTTAGCAAAACTGCAACGCCCGCGTACATAAGAACGAGAACATTTGCATAAACACCTATTCATAAAAACATTGAACCTCCATGGTGAAATTATGCGTACCTGATTCACACCATACTGTATTTTAAACCAGTCTATCAAGATCACTCACACTCGCCCCAATATTTTCATACATAGCTTTCATAAAAATAACATTATTGTCTTTATTAACGCGAAAATAGGACCACGAGGTCCACTATAACATTTAATCATTTTACACTTGGATCATTTTACATTGGAAAAACCAATGCCCGATGCGGGACTAGAACCCGCGACCTTTTGGTCAGCAGGCGACCATATGCCCAGCAGCCTAAACCGACGGGCAGTATTCACAACTCCTCATTCACTCCACATTCTTTCAAAACATTCCACAACTACACTCGATCTACCCTGTCGCATAAAACCACTATTCGAATACTGCCATTTCATTTTTTCCTACATTTGTTTTCTTTTTTGTCACCCTTCCAACCCTCTCTATAAATTTGAATTTTAGTCCATATTATGGCGAAAACTTTCGGAGCAGAGTAATACCAGCTCCCGGGAAACTGAGAAGTTATAACCATCCATAGCAATCAACCTGAAGCTCGGTTTGGTAGATGAGGGCAGAGCTCACCCAATACACTAAGACCAACACCAGAACCTCAGTAAACCAAAATTCAGTCTTTGCGCTTTCACTCTCGCCATTCCACGGTGCACAACAAGCTGCAATCTCAACTCCTGGAATACCAACTTTGATACAAAACAGGATAACCCACGGGACACTTAACTCGCATTTTACTTCAAGCTCTCAAAAACTAATGAAGTCTCCCTGTCGGTCGTGCATTCTATTATTAACTCCTCAGCTTACAACGAGGGCTGTACAATAGTGAAAGATCAGACTTTTTTCAACAACATAACTTTACCCATACTCCAAATTTTGATGGACCTTCTCAAAAAAGTCCTCACTGACTGAAATGCACCAGTCGCTCTTTTTTGCCAGTATTCAAAGGCATGCTGGGAGTACATCGTTGCCATAGATATGTCAACAAAATCACACCCACTGCGTATAGTTTAACATACACACAAGACACATATGCCGTACAACTAGGAGGTATATACAGAGCACTGACATAGCAGGACGCTAAATTGAAAGTCGATATACCCATGTTATTTCGTCTAAGGGTCATTACGCAGTCCAAAAATTGAAGATAAATTACGATGCACATATCTACACTAACAATTATGCATTCTATTTTGGGAGCATGCATTCCATGGAGGTGGAATTAACAGACACGTTAAGAGAGGAGGGACCCACGACAGCTTACATAATTTCCCGCAAACAATGCGAAGAATCTCCAGGCCAATAACGGGTAACTAGGAGTTTAAAAAAAAATGAAAACAGAAAATGAAGCGACCAAATATTTTGGCTAGCAAATCTTAAGTTTAGAATAAAAAACATCCTTCTCGAGGATTCACAATAATGCTACTGTCCTTAGTTATTAGCATTGAAATTAAAGAATGAAAACACTATCTCACAAGTGATAATATTAAGACCGTCTTGAAATATTTAAATACTGAAAACGAACAAACCGAAAGAAATTAAGCCCCTGCACCCATAAACTGGTATTCTACAGAACTAAGAGTTTTAGAAAAAGCTCTCTTCACTAACAAACAAGAAAGAAAGTTTTCTTCCAGCGAGAACAAATGGGAGTACGTGAAGTGAGGTGAGGAGTGAACACGTAGACAGAAACGGTTGGTTGAAGGAGACGAGAATAGAGAAGAGCTCCAAGGAAACAGTTATTACATTCCCAATTAAGAACCTCAACCCTATATAGAACAACCGCCCCAAACAGACACACTCACTAGATCCCATTCTCACGCTTATCACGCAATTAGACAAGTGGTTAATCGAAGAGTGGGCATGTTTGGCGGTGGAGACGGGGCAAGGGGGTGCACTTTTGGCGTTCGTGAGCTGGCACACTGATACGGAACTATAGCGACGAAATTGAGCATCTATCGCCATAATTCCAGCGGGCTGCGGAATCTCTCGCTCTCCAGATGGGAACCATGAAACTCTTCTACTGGCGGGTCACACGTTCTAAATTATATTTCCTTGATTTCGAAAACGGCACTTCTTTTGAAAGCGTACAAAATGGGCGAACGAAACATTATGTGATACCTATTACGAGCACAAATCTACACAAGTATTTCAAAGTAAACTTCGGTCCCAAATGGAAGGACAGCATACTTTTACAACTTAAGATAGTTTCATAAATATTGACTTAACATGCACTGCTGGAATCTTGACGTGTGGAAGAACTATTCCCAGCAGCTTGTCAACTATATTAATATTAATTTTAATTAAAAACAACAGCGACACACAATTATGGTGTACATTTCAAAGTTTATGAAAAAGATAGATGCCACTATTCGCTGCAATATCAAATTAATTCGAAATACATATAAAGCTCACAATCCATTTTTAACTAATATAATAACCAAAATATTTTTTCAATAAAACAAACATTTGAACTCCGAAACGGACTAATCACTTGCGAATGACAATTGAGTAACGTCATTGAAGCAAATATATGATAGAAGTATTTATCAAATTTTGCCATCTGTTCGTGTACTTCTAATTCTACGATGTTCCGATAAGAGCATGCAGTGGACCAGTGGAAGACTGGAGAAGCTGAGAATGGAACCTGGGCTCGAAAAAGAAAACTCAAGTTATGACCAGAGACAATTCCAGTTGAATAATGAGAAGCAGTCAAGGTAAAGCAAACATCGGACGTAAGGGTGTGCATTTGTCTTTTGAGTGCGCAGGGCCGTTGAGGTCTTTCAAAGTGAAACGTTACGGAGAGTAATCAAGTACCTTGCGAAAACAAATATTCTCGGCAAGTTTGAAATCACTCCATATTTCCTTTATCTCTTAGGCAATTCTTAAGAGAGATTTAAGACTCCTCGTAACCAATATAATCCAGTTCAAAATGGTAAAACTAGTCGCTGAATGCGAACATAAATCATAAACCGATAAAGAATTAAAGCCAGGGGTCAGGGAAAATTTGATTACTTGGAAAAATACGCTACGCCAGAAAAATTGATTTTGTTACAGGGGAAAAAATCCATTAACAAAAGTTCAACGCAAGAAACGGGGAATTCGCCCAATCCTACACAATCAATAATTATTCTTGCTATTCATTTTCCACTATAGTCCTCAGGCGATGCCACTCATCAGTGAAAGTAAGCAACCTCGTAAAATATTCATGCAGTGGTTTCAAAGATATCCCATCTCGATTGAACTGAGGTACTTACTATCATTAAAAAATGAAAAGTCGCTGTCGTTAGACAAAATATTAACACTGATCTGGGCTTGGATAAATTTTCCCTTCTCCTACACCTTCCGTCAGCACGCACACCCATCCGCAGTCATGGGCCTGCTCGGGAACAGTCAAATGCGAATGCGCAGGACTGCGGCCAGGTTGCACGGCCGAAAGAGTTCGCGCGGCCCTTGGTCCTTCCTCGGAGTTCTTCCGACGGAGGGCCATCGCCGAATCCCTTCCTCGTTTGAATATAGCCCGTAAACATCGCTCCCC
>LYUA01000346.1:561991-573134 GCA_002093875.1 Calopteryx splendens
CTACAGCACCAGGAGTAAGAATGATTTCAGGGTTGTGACCTATAATCTTTTCTTATTTGCGAAAAGTCCATCTTATGCTGGCTGCATGTTCTATAATCATCTTCCAGGTGACCTTAAATATGTCCAGAACATTTCAGTCTTAAAAATGAAGCTGAAAAAGTTTTTATCGCCTAATGCTTTCTACTCAGTGGAAGATTTTTTATGCTAGTAATGCTTCTTCCTTTTGTACTGTGTTAATCCTGACTTGTCCTATATGGGTATTCCTGACATCCTGGGACCAATAAAAATTATTATTATTATTATTATTAAAAATGACTAGATTTGTATATTCTTCAGTAAGTAAATGAAATCAATCAGAAACTGCAGTGATATGTCCCCTTAATATTGTGCATGATGTCATTATTTAACTAAACAGTATGCTTTTCCAACTTGATTTGTTTCATGAATAAGTTGAAAATGAATTATATGACAGCCAATTTTTTTTTAACTTACCTAATCTTGACTGGAATAGAAATTTACTTGGAATCTCTTCTTCTTGTAACTAGCATTAACCTTTATGCGCAACTGGAAGCAGAAACTGGACAAGCTGTAGGATTCCATCAACCTGGAAGTTTAAGATTGGCCACATCACCTGTAAGGGTTGACGAATTCAGGTAAATATAATAAAGTAATAGGTCTGATGGAATCTATTATAATCATTTTTGTATCAGTGACTGTACTATCATTCCTAATTCATAGATAGGTTGATAAACTTGTGAATAAACATTTAAGATTTCAGATGTCTCGCCAGCAGCATCAAAGTGCACCCCAAAAGATGATCGACCCAGATGATATTCAGAAACTATGTCCTTTCATGAACATGGAGACTGTAAGCATTAAAATGCTGAATGAAACTTATTGATTGAGGAAAACATTATAATTTCAAATAAAGATCATGCCTCTTTCAACTCTTCTCCTGGAAGGAATCAGTCTTGTTGTTATATTAAATTTGAGAAATTGATTGAAAATATGGTAATGCTATAGCTCATTTACAAGCAGCCACAAAACTTTGCTTTGAAAAGTTCACAATTAATTATTGAAAATATCAAGTGACATTTTTTTGATGGCCAAACTATAAAAAAGGTTTCTGTGATATATAACAAAGCATTGCCTAAATCTTAAATTTTCTCCTAAAATGCCCTCATTTCAATATCAAACTTTTGACGGCCCACAGTAAAGAATGCATGTGCCATAAAATTATTTTAGTGTATAAAAAAAATCAACCATTCAGCTGACAAATTTATGACAACCTGATGCAGGTGGGATTTTGATAGGCTCTAAAGAAGTGACTCATGTTACTACTCTTTCCTGCAGATATTGGCTGGTCTCTACAACCCAAATGATGGTCACATTGACCCCTACTCCCTTACCCAAGCCCTTGCTGCGGGAGCTCGTAATAGGGGAGCAGAAATTTACCTAGATGCCGAGGTGGTTGCACTTGAACCACTCACTTCCTTACACAAGTTTGCACCCAATGGTTGGGAAGTCCATACTGCAAAAGGAGGCTCCATTATTGCAAAGAGGGTTATTAATGCTGCTGGTGGGTACCTTTAGCCTCCATATATGTTTAATTTATTTTCATTTTTCTGTGACCCGAATGTTTTATCTCAATTGGTGGTGGTATAATGCTATGATGATGAATTGAGTTCGTAGTAAGTAGGTACCAAAGGCTGAGATCAAATAGATCACAATTGCTGAAGATGACTTTCACTCATTGCACTCCACAAGAGAGGGCATGTACCCACAACTCTGTGAAATAGGGGTTTCCAGTAAATTAATATGCAAATGTTCAAATTTATGATTGAATTCCTAAAATGGAAGCTTTTGGATTGAATTAATAGATGGAGGAGAATTGCGTGTTAGCTCTACTATCTGAACAGGTTATGCTCTTGGTGAGGGACCCAAATATTTCATGTTCAAATTCCCCCTATTTTTTGTTACAACACATATGTATCTTATATAAGGATTTCTATAGTTATTTTCCATCACTTCCATATGTATATCACTGTTCAGAGCTATATCACTGTATATAGCCATAAAGAAGAAGATTTTTAAATGAATTTGGAATGGGTCTATGGTCATGATGCTGCCAGTTTTTGGTTTTCAACCAAATGTGTGTTATTATACTTTCTAATGCTAAATTACATTTATTGGAGTACATGTACTAATCAATCATGACCTTCCAATAGATTTTATTGCTTCTTTGGATGAAATAAAAACTATGTAACATCAGTCTTTGCTTATAATACACTATAATAAGTTTTCAAGCTGATGTCTTGATCTGAAATATTTTTATGCAAGCAAATTAACTATCACACACTGTTTCATAGGATTTTGGGCTCGTGAGGTTGGCAGGTTATGTGGGATAAAGCCTGACTTGCCATTGGTGCCTGTGGAGCATCAGTATGCAGTGACCGCTCCCATTCCTGAGGTGCAAGAATTCATGAACAATGGCAATGGACCAAAGAAAGAGATCCCAGTGCTTCGCCACCTGGATGGCTCATTCTATTTGCGTCAAGAGAGAAGTGGCCTCCTCATTGGACCCTATGAGAGCCAGAAGTCCATGAAATTGAGGGATGACTGGGCATTATCAGGAGTTCCACAGGGTTAGTCACTCAGAATTCTCATATACATACTAGTGAAATTTGTTTAATAGAATGTTCTCATGGCCATGAGGGTATACGAAGAGACTATAATGATTGGGGGGAAAGGAAAGGTAATGCTAAGTGAGGAAACTTTGTTTGTATTTCACTCCATTTTCCATTTCCCCTCATAGACGTCAGCCTTCCTTCCACTCATCCATAGATATTTCTTTATGTACTGCTATTGGAGGGTATGATCATTTATCCCCTGAATTTTCCTATGCCAAGTTACTCCTTATTAGGATTTACTGTATTTGAAAATTAAGAGGTGAGAGATATGGCATTATGGAGAATTAAATCAAAGATAAATATAATATCATTAGATGTAATAATAATAGATTGATGGTTTGGAAGGGTCTTCGATTGGACCCTTGGCACTTAGCTGGACTGCCTGTCACATGGATACAGGAGACAACTTAGCCACAGAAGAGATCACCCTTCCGGGTCACCACCCATTAACCTACTTCTAGGCCCAATGCTTCTTAATTTTAGTGATCTAACGAGAACTGGTGTTTCAATGTGGCTGGGTCATTACCCTAAAATAATAACAGTTTTGACACCAGGTTTAATCCATTTAATGCTTATCTGGAGAATGCAGCACTGGAGATCTACAGTTTGTGTATTCAAGATTGTGGGTTTTGGCTATCAATACAAGGCCATGCTAGCTTTGTAATGATAGCCAAATTTTTTAATGGCAAAAATGTGAAGACTTGATAATGTCCTGAACTATTTTAGTATGGCAACTATGCATCTTAAAAATTTTTTAAATCTATTAACTCTCTATCATCAGGTTTTGGAAAAGAATTATTTCAGCCAGATTTGGATCGTCTCACCCCTCACTTGGATGTTGCAATGAAGTTAATTCCCTGCCTTGCTGATGCTAGCATCCCAACTGTTGTCTCTGGCCCGATTACTTACACCCCTGACCTACTGCCAATGGTCGGGCCATCTTTACTGCCTAATATGTGGTTAGCTGTTGGATTTGGGTGAGAAAATTAATTTTCCATCTTGTTTCCTACTTTTTTCCTTCCATTGGAGTTAACAATGTCATCTGGAAATATGGAAAATGGAGGGTTATTTGGTGCCATGAAACTGCCTATAATTCCAGAAAAAAAATCTTCCTGTGAAGGCCATGGAATTTAAATTAACATGCCCAGCATGTGCCATGAATATACACAATCAAATCATTAACCATTGAGGTTAGCTTTTTAATGTTTCATATTGACATTTTCATGAAGCAACTAAGGTATTACAAAATATATTTCTGTAACTATTTAAAAAATTGTAGGGTTGAATGAGTGTTATTTGTCATGAAAAGCTATTTTTAACAGGAATTTCTGTTAATATAAAGCAGATTTCTAAAAGTGCAAAGGCACTGGACAATCTTTAGAAAATGAAAATTCAGTGAGTTTCTCATAAGAAATTTATGGCAATTTGAATATCATTGTTATCTCTATGATTTTACATTACAATCATCTAATTATATAACCAATACAGGCCATTTCATGTGATAATTTCCATTCACTTTTATTGTTTCATTTAATGTATCTATAATGTATATTAATGGCCTAGATGAGCTTCAACGGCATGATAACTGGAATAATTGATCGATATGGAACCATTCAGATAGACCGTATCCATTTTAAGAAGGGCCATTAATATGCCATTACTTATTACTATTCATTATTTTCAGCTATGGAATTATTCATGCAGGTGGCATTGGAAATTATTTGGCACAATGGGTATGTAATAGGGAACCACCATTTGAGTTGAATGAGCTGGACCCACTTCGTTTTTCTCATTGGACTCACCTTAGATATACATTTGCCAAAGCTCGTGAGTCATATGGAATGAATAATTCTGTCACCTATCCCCATGAAGAACGATTTGCAGGTAAATTATGATGGTTAGTTAAGTAAATTCAAGTCCGTCCTAAAATCTTTTTAATATTCTAGAAATATTTCCATTTTAATGAGAACAAGATGATTTCAAGCTAATATTCCAGACGAATGTAGGATAATATGTATTTATAAGCACATGCTGGGTGGTTTATGTAATTTACACCGAGGAAAAAATAATTTTTTTTTATTGTTAAGCTTGGGGTGTCTGAAAGAGTAGTTGGGCTCACAAAACATGCTTATTATTTTTTATAGTGGCCAATATCATTCACCTGTGGAGTTGAAGTAGAGTGCATGGTATATCTGCCATTGCACTATTAACATAATGAGTACTCTTGAAAATAAATTTACTGAATCATGAACTTAATAATGTATCTTGGGTTGAATTGAAAAGATTTTTTTGGAAATCACTATGGGTTAATGTGATTCAATTTTCATTAGGGGTACTGCATTAAATTGGTTGGAGGTATTCTTACTCAAAGAAAATGGAGAGTAACCTTAAAAAAGAAGCTAACATTTTTCTTCTGTATAAGAGGTTGGCAAAGGAGTACCACAGGGGTGTGTGTTAGTCCCTGTAATTATTTTAAAAAATCATTAATGGCCTACCTCAGAAGATAGAAACAATTAGTGTATGCATATTATGTAATCATAGGAACAAACAGTAAAAATGTGATGGTGCACTCTAATTGATTCAAGTCTATCTATAATGCAATTAATGCAAAGATGCTTCAACTCTAATGACCTAATATTAAATAATGAAAGAACATAAATAATATTCTTTCAGTTAATAATCAATGTCAGTTAAATTATTAAATTGTTTCTTCAGGACGTCCCACATCTCGTTTAAGTGGAGCACACTCTCATCTCTTGTCAAGAGGGGCTCACATGGACTTCCACTCTGGATGGGAGCAACCAGCATGGTTTTCATGCCAAACAGAAGAAGGATTCCAACATCCAACCTATAAGCCCAGTTTTAAGAGGTAGGTACATGTGGCAAGGAAAAAAAGGCATTTCAATTATTTTTTTACTACATGAAAATAATTGAAATGCCTTAACATAAAGGATGTAAATGGAAACTTTTCAATCCATAGATATCTACCTGATATTATGGTCCTTAAGCTCTCCTCATTATCATTGGATTTAGAATGCTTCAGTATGTATTATTCCCATGCTAAGTTGTTAATTAGAATAATTTGCCAATCCTTTGTAAAAGATTTAAGTGCTTAACTACATTTAGTCTTGAGAGAGGTATTTAAATATATCATGACATTTTTACCGAGTGAAAATGATTTATGAGACCAGAAAAGTTTTACCTGTGGTAAAATATTACTCAAGAGTACTATAGCATTGTTTAATATACTTATTCAGTTTCTGTATTAGCTTGGAAATTCACATCCTGTTTCATGTCAAGGAATTTTTTAATGTGGTGATATTTTATGCTATAGTAATATCACTTAAGTATATATGCATAAAAACAGCGTATCTCATCTATTTTTAACAAAATCAAAGGATAACCAACTGTGCTTTGTCATAAGTAACTAAAAAAATACCATAGTGGATGTTCATGTCAGTGTGCTCGCAAGCATCAAAACATTTTCTCAGTGGAATTTGCTGGTGCAATGAACTTTCCTAATCCTATGAAAAATATTGGAAAAATATTTCAAAGAGAATATAAATTATGAGGTACTCCCAGTGGAGAAAATGACCACACTCAAAAACATGTAAACACTTAGCCTGTTGTCATTATGTCATCAGGAAGGTGGGTGATGAGATATTTATTCAGAGAAATATTTCTCTTTTCTCCTTAAGGACAAATTGGCATGAACCTGTGCAAAGGGAATGCACTTTGGTGAAAGAAGCAGTTGGGATCATCGATATCTCTCCATTTGCAAAGTTTCGTCTCAGTGGCCCTGATGCTGCTGAGTTCTTAGACTATGCCACAGCGAACAATGTGCCTGCTAAGCCAGGCCGATCTGTGGTAACCCACTGTTTGACCCGTGCCGGTACAGTGTATGCAGAGCTCACAGTTACTTCCCTCCCAGTTGCAAATCCATCTCAGGACCCCCATTTTATGGTCGTTACAGGAAGTGGAAGTGAGCTGCATGATTTGAGGTGAGAGATAATCATTATTTTATCATATTTTTACTCTCTACATTTCTCTGGATGTTATGCAATGATTTCCTGCTTTTTGTTTATTTTTAATTTGGACATATGTTCACGAAATAACGTTCTCCTACACCATGAAATATTTTTATCAGGCTCAATTAAGAAAGCAATTAAACTTGGATAGTTGTTGATGAACGTTCATAGATCATTATATCATACTAGGCCCAAAACTGCATAATTATCTATTACTCTTCTCATAGAGGCACAAATGAAAAAATTGAAGAGTGTTACACATTTTTGGACCATTTCCATAACAACTCCTTTAGCATTTAATTTTCTGAAAAATGTATAAACATTAGTTTAAGTCAATTTAAATTTCATTTATCAATGTTCTTTAGTACACCAAATAAAGCAAATTCTTCTTTAGCAAACCATGTACTAAATATCAAAAGGATTATGGAATTTTCAAATAGGATTACCTTAAAGGCAAAAATTTGATTTTGACCCAATGCATGTAGGTAGCAATATCTTAACTCACTTTCATTTCACATTCGATTCATATTTAACTGCAAAGAAAGTAAAAAAAAACCCAAAAGAGAAATAGATATAACTACTGTAAAATCCTTAGCTGTTTTAAACTTTAATTAATAACTGCTCTGGTCCTTAAATTGTGTGCTTAGTGATGGGAAAAACAGGCAACTCTTCCAACATTGTTTTATGCAATTACACTATTACCTATCATTGAGTTGCCTCAGAGTTTTTTGCCTACTGATAATATATTCATGCATTCCTTCTGTGAATTAAATATGAGCTTCATAAAATCATTATTCTGTTTTGTTTCAATTTCAAAAATAGGTGGCTCAACGAGTTGGCCTATTTGGAGAAGAAAGACATCAGAATTGAAAATCTAACAGATGATTTTGGCTGCCTAAGCATTGCTGGTCCCAAATCAGGAGAGCTACTCGCAAAGCTTTTGGAAGATGGCAAATTACCAAACTTTCCTTTCATGTCAGCTAAGGAGGTAAAAATTTATAAAGATAAGACAGCATTTATGTATTGAAATTATCACTACCTATAGGCTGTTCTTTTTTTAGCTAAAAAAACCAATCCATATATAATGTAATAAACAGAGGCTTGTCGTACAATATTTCTATGCAACAACTTAGCCACCATGAATAAAATTAACTCTTACTTTCTCATCTTGATAACTAATCATATGAATTTACTCTAACTTTCTTCATGCAGCTCTATCTCTCCAATCAGCTTCCTTGAGATTCATAAAATTCAATTTTCAGCCGTAAAATTAACCCCTAATTATCACAATTGTTAATTGAACAATTTCACAGGATAATATCTAAAACTGTATCTACCGATCCGGTATGTGCTCTGACAGCTTCTGCTGGCTGGAAAGGTTAGAGTCACTGCCCTGCGAATAACATACACAGGAGAATTGGGATGGGAGCTCTACTGCCCCCACAGGGATATTGACAGTGTATATGCCCTCCTGCTGAATGCTGGTGCTGATTTAGGTGGGTATAATGCATCCTCCTGTCCCTTTTTTAGAGTTAACAAAATGGAACTCACTCATCCATAAATTCAGTCATAAATGGTTTATCACTTGGTGTATCAATGGTTTACTGTCTTCATTCATCATTGTGTCTCATTCCTGTTGGCCTCATTCTTAATTGTTGATACTCCACATTATATTTTGCCCAGTTTAATTCATGCGTAATATGTATTGTGAATATGTATTTTATCAATTTAGCATTGAGAACAAAGTATTACTTCATTGTTTGTAACTTTTTGAAAGGTACAGACTCCAACACTGTCAAAACATGAGGTATTGCTGAAGCATATTTTAAGTGCTTGTTAGAAGACTCCTTTAGTGATAGTAATTTTTTCCTGGTCAAATGCACTATGTTCTTTGCACAGAGGTCTCCATTGTTCCAGTTTCACTGAATTTATACCAAATTCATCCTCAATTTGATGAAAATTCATTTTTAGAAAAGTTTGCATTTGGTATGTATCTGAATGACACACCCAATGTAATGTGTTTAATAATGCTGGAAATTTAAGGTACCTAACTGTAGAACCAAGGTCTCATTGCTAGATTTATCACTGGCAATAGTGGTAGACTACTGTTTATCATACCAGATATCTTGATAAAGTTCCCTACAATGGAATTACAGTTCACATAGCATCTATGAGAACTCGGGGCGGGGTGGCCTAAGGGTAGCACGCTTGCCTGTGGAGGTAAAGGTCACGGGTTCAATCCCTGGCAAAGAAAAATTATCAGCATCTGAAATATTTTCTGGAAAGAGGCATCTTCAAATGATGGCTGAAAAATCAAATCTGGAGCGAGACATCCTAAAAATTAGCTGGAACAAGACAGCCTAACAAGATAGCCGGAATGGCTAGTGGCATAACTCCCCCCCTCCCCCTCTGCCACATGCCCTAGCGGCGGCTTGTGGGGTATCGTGTGGATTTTTTTTTAAAATATAGGAATGTGTAGTCTCAAAACAGGTAAATTACTGTATAAGCTTCAAGACTGTCCTGTAAGTACATGCATGGAATGTTGACTAAAATAATGAAAGATGGCATGATACGTGGATGAAAATGGGAACAATGAGATTATGTACAATCTGAAAGTGTGCTTTGAAAACCACTGAGAGAAGGGGAAACCATCAGAGTTGGTTAAGGGTTTAATGCATGAATGAACATTTCATTTCTATTAATTCCCTCAGTTCCATGTTCAGAGTTACTTTTGGTTTAGTGAATAATTTACCCACTTACATAAGTAATTCTTCTTGCAAAATATTTAATTCTCACTCACTGTTATTACTCCAGGAGTTGGAGATTTTGGCACCAGAGCATTGAATGTGCTGAGGATGGAAAAGGGATTTCGGATGTGGGGAGCTGACATGAATGTGGATACATCCCCCTTTGAGGCTGGTTTGTCATCTTTCATCAAAATGGACAAGGTAGTTCATAGCATTTTTGGAAGCTAACAATGAAATTTTGCCTCACAATTAAAATATAGCATTATTCTTAAGTGACCTTCTGCAGAGGCATCCATGATCTCAAAACATTATTTACATTACAGGGAAATTTTGTTGGAAGGGATGCTCTTTTGGAACAATTAAAATATGGAATGAAGAAGACATTGGTATATTTAGCAGTTGACAGTGAAGATGTCGACCCAATAGGAGATGAAGCTGTTTGGTCATCAGGAAAGGTACCTATCTCAAGTTTCAAAATTGAAAATAATTAATTTAAGAAACGATTAAGTATCATCATTAAGATATTGAAGTGATCAATTGTGTATTTTTATATGTAAAAACTTCTTAGTCAAAAAAAAATTAAGTTGAATTTAAGACCAGTTCATGTGATGCACTTAATCATTCATTACCTTTATTTCAGTGATATAGTGAGGCAACCATATTAAAGTCTTTTTCAATTAACGAAGATGGATTCAATCATTTGGTCATATTCACAAAACCTTTTAAAATTCTGAAAGTATTGTTGCATGAAATTTTTTTTTGTGTGTAGTTATTTTTATGTGTGTGAACAAATGGAATAAATTTCAGAAAAAGTACAAAAGCTTTTCAATAGATATCAGAAAGAAATTTTAGAATACCATGGTATACCCTTGATACCCTTGCAAGGGCATATATGGGCAGAGACTAAAGTTTATTCAAATTGTGTATGCCAACTCTTTGTTGATTAGGACTTGGTTTATTGACATTTGGTTCCATAACTACATAGTGCTAGCTTAAGTTATGAACAAGTATGTACATATTAAAAAAACTTATTCAATGTGAAACTTAAAAATTCCAGGCACATTATACTATAGTATTTAAACCATGCATTTACAAGTGTAACAAATGTAAACCACAAATATTCTCTTTTCAGGTTGTTGGCAACACAACCTCTGGATGCTTTAGTCATACCCTAAAAAAGCCATTGGCATTTGCCTATGTACCTCCATTTTTAAGCACACCAGGCACAAAATTGCAGGTAACTATAACCACTTTCAATTACTGTAATTATTATTACATTCCTAATGCTCATTAATTTATATAATGTGACAGTTCACAATCCTTTCCATGAAAACTTATATTGTTATTCTTTACTAGGTGGAGTTGCTTGGAAAACTAAATTCAGCCACAGTTTTGAGAGAACAAGTGATGGAAACTCACCCACAAAGAGTTAGAAAAATGAAGAAAATATAACAAATGAATTCTTTGAGGATAAATCCAAATCTCAAGAATATTTTATGTAATAATTGAAAATATATTTTTACCATTTTTCTTACAACCAGAGTATTTTTGTCATTGCATTCCAATCCTTAGGATCTCTTACTTGAAGAGCTTATTTTGAGAGAAACATTACGCAACCATAGAATTCTTCAAGCAAGAATAGGAATGTGTCTCAGAAGTGCTGCCTACAGATATGTAT
>LYUA01000346.1:602975-614976 GCA_002093875.1 Calopteryx splendens
ACAGCTGGATGCCTACCTCCCAACCACCTCTTCCCCCTTATCACATCTCGCTTCTCCTCGGCCGCTCTCCGAGGAAAGAGGATCAGTCTGATACACCTACGTGACAAGGAAATAGAGGCGTGCTCAGGGTAAATCCCTGTTTCCGTTATTTCCCGCCAATCCTCCCTTTCATCCCTGGTTCCCTTGGCCCAATTCCGACGAACCACGAAAAATGGACTAACAGTAGGCTTACCTATATTTGTTACGGTAACAGATACCTTTACTAAATTTCGTAAACACAATAACCATCCATGGATGCTTATTGTGTTTACGATTTACATGACTTATGTTCGCCATTTTTTAGACCAAAGCAAATTCTCTTGGTGCTAAGTCCATGAGTCTGTTCTTGTACACCAAATTTGATGAGCATTTTGTCTGTCGGCGGTGTTGCTACTTTTAAAATAAGAGTACAATACGTTCTTCCGTAGGAGAGTAAAATAAACGACCATGATTGGATGTAACTAATCGCTTCAGGCGCAACTTTGTGAAATTTTTCCATGATGAATAACATCAAAATAAATAATTTGTGATTATGCATAGAAAATATACTTTAATGCGACCTAGGTTTCACTGCGGTGCACCGCAGCCTGCACCCTGATGATGCTGCACCGCAGTGAAACCTAGGTCACATTAAAGTATATTTTCTATGTGGAATTACAATGTATTTATTTATGAGATATTATTGACCATGATTGGAAATAGGATGAAGAGAATTTGTCGTCGTATCTCCGCAGGGAATAGGTACGTATTCTACTACTTGAAGGATTATTTTGATTACTGCCCATGGATTGTCAATTTCCATATTTTATGCATTGGTACTTACCTATTGTATTTATTTTACTGACGCGACATATATCAGCCAATTTACTCGTTATGATAAAAAATTGTTTCAAGGTAAGCTTCAAGTGAAAATGTATGTGGTATTTGTTTACTTGGTGTATTATAAATATTAAAAGTGTATTACTGTAATTTTTGGTGATTGAAGTTTAGTTAGAACGAATATTAAGAATTGCTTTCTGGCATAGGATACACCTACGAACCATGGTTTCAGCCCGTTAGTAGGTGAAGTCGAATAATATTTTAAATACATCTTACTATCTTTATCGTTTTAGACCACTGCTAACTGTGTTCTACCGATTGACTGCCAATGAAGGCATATTGCCACTACCTGTTCTTGAACCAAGTGAAATGTTGGAATTTAACAGCCATTTGTAAAATATTTTTATGCTCTGCCAACTTTTAATAAGGACAGCAAGTTTTTTTGCCCTAATTTGATATAGAGGTTTTAGGTAAACACCAGTCATGGTTCTTATAACTGATCCCAAAGAATTATGTCCAACATTTCCAGAACTAAACTTTTCTCCGTGTGACACTAATTATTCGAGGTAGATGTCTTGATATTCAGAATGTATGATCACGTGAAAAGTCACGGAAGGAATGTCTACGGAGATCCGTGGTTGTCAATAAAACTTCAAAGTCAATAACCCAGTGATTTAAGTAAATGTTCGGTGCATGTCTGATGACGACTCAACGTCTAAGAAAAGTAAATAAATCTTTAACCCAAAGTGCGGGTTCGTCAATGAATCATGGACACAACCAGGACGGAAAACTTTTTGAGTAATTTGCATTCACCAATTCAATGATCGCAGCGTGTGTCTAAGAAATACTCGAACGATTTCGATGAACGCCGGGGCAACTGAGGGCAAACCAACACTAAAGGCAATTCTTCCGCAACCGTCGGACTAATTTTGGAACGCGACCTTTTCGTATCCGTAAATTAAAAGCAAGCTCTTTTCTGACTTCAGCACGCGATACTTATCGAAGAGACGTTTATTTGCTTTAAACCAACATAGGGCCTAAGCAACTCAGCACCGTTGGGTAGTTAATTATTAAACATTTTGTTCAAATTTTCATAACTATTGATTTAAAGATGCAGATAGTGGTTCACCATGAGCTAATTTTTATTCGCAGACATTTTATTGGATATTTTGCGTACCTAACTTTGCCCAATGGTTGACTCTCACGCTGTTGCTTATTTTAATTTCAATGTCGTCGTTTGAAAATGCATACTTCAATGAACGATTTCGATGCCTACGCTTTTGCTCGCCACATATATGCCGCGCCACAAATATGCCGCGCCACAAATATGCCGCGCCACATATATGCCGCGCCACATATATGCCGCGCCACATACATGCCGCGCTACATATATGCCGCGCCACAAAACTAAGTTCCCACTTTTCCTTTCACATGCTGCCATAAAAGTCTTTTGTCAGTGCGCTTCTTCAGAGGTTTCTCGTATTAAAAAAATCGGGCAATAATAGTTCAAGCCGGTGGACTAAATTTCTGTGAACCGCTCCCAAAAAAGAGCGTTCTACTGCCACCGCCATAACCCTTTGATGCATCGTGCGTTCTTATAGAGGCAGGAGAACAAATGAGGTGCCCGTATCCGAAATGCCTTGGTGCCCGCGCGCTCCAAGGTCTAACCGCTTCCCTGCGTTTTAAAACAAGACGAGTGATGCCGGATCAACGGCAGCGCAGCTGTTCTCGGGCCCCGCCGACTCAAATCAAAACACGCCGATCCATCTTGATCCGCCGATAGCAAGAGCATACTCTCAGTTACCCCACGTGTTGTGTTCCGGGTGGAAAACAGTTTCCCGTTGGTTTATTTTTCTAGGGAACTATCCGTGGATATTTCTAATCTTTTGCCAAGGCAATAATACATTCATGCTGTCAACACCGCTTAGAGCAAAACATTATGCACACTCACATTTATCCGTCCTATTATTCCCGGTGCACTGAAACTGCAATCCTGAAGCGCAAGAGGTAGCGAAGGAATAAAAGATTTAAAACCGAAAATATTGAAATCCAGTTATTCCAGAAGTTCACTCAGTTCTATTCTCCTCAGCTCTACCCTGCACCTGTAAAAATACCATTTCGGTTCCGTTTCTCAAAGCTACAAGTCAGTTTACAAGTCCATGCAATTCGCCCATACAGAAACTCTAATGCCACCAAATTTGTTGCAAGACTTCTCAAGAGATTTCAGGATCTGCGATTCAGAATGCATAATAATCCATTAGCAGTATTCCCCAGAGGGCTTGTAAATGGACCTGTAGCTTTGCGAAACGGGCCATTGGTGTTTACTGCGGGCGTCGTAGCCACCTCAAAACGGACTCTCAATAGAGTTGGATGTTACACCTGCGAGACTCGAGAGAAGAACAGGTTTTTAAAACATTCAAGTTTAAACAAAAAAAATTGGTTCGGTGACGTGGAATTATGATGATAGAATTTGGAAGTGCACTTGCTCCCTTTGCCAAAAACAACAGTTGAGGGTTGCTTACCAACAAACGGAATACATGTAACTGCACCGGGATGTATATGTAAATTGGGGAAGATGGGTTAGATTCCCTTGAGCCGAATGTCCATTGGAGGCCATTCCATTAGCACCGGATTTGATCATACATTTTCCATGAGAATACCACATCCCTGCTGAGCTGGCGAATCCTCACTTCCTAGAGAAGGTAAGTAAAAGCAAAGCCTGGGAGACACCGTTAGTTCCTCCAGCCTTGGTTTGGAGGCACATTTTTCGCCATTTGCTTACATCGCATTTGGCGGAGACGAGGGGGGGTGGGAAGAGGCATGGGGGAAGGATAGTGCGTCGATGCAGGAGGGAGCGGAGGCAGGAACTCGAGGTCGTACGAGGTTTCCGTCTGCCTCTTGATTTTTTTGCGACTCCCCCGAGCGTCGCAAATCTCTCATCTCGTGCCTTTGCGTACACACCGGACGCATGCACTTTATTCGGTTCCATTATCTCGCAGGCATGGTAATTTTAGAGGCTGCATCAACCTTTGGGACGATCGTCGGGGAGTTTTTTCCCGCGATCTATTGCGCCGTGACCATCCCGGTGACGTTCGTTCGATGACTGCAACTGACGCCTACGCGCGCCTTCGTCGCCCGACTATTTGACGACCCTCGCTCCCATCTCTCGGTCACCCCGATGTCCCCCGGGAGGCGCTTGTGGAATAAGTTACGCTTCCATGCATCTGATTTTGCGTTGCGTCGAGATACTCCCCGTTTTCATACCTGGGGCAGCGCCCGGTGTGCTCACCTTCGAGCCTGTATACAACAACAACAATTTATATTATATGCTCGAAGGTACTCACAATCAAGAGACGGTGGTGACGCGCGCGTCGAGTGTTTTGATGAGGTTTCGAGCATATAATATACATATTCGAGCATATAATTGTATACATGCTCGAAGTGATGGGGGATGAACAAATGACAGGTAGAAAGCGTCGCTTTTCCGCTCACATCGGTGCAGCAACCGCGACAACGCAGCCCGCGTTGAGAGTTGGGCAACCCACTAGGCACCGCGTTGTACGTTTTGATTTGCTCCGCAGCCTATGGCCCACGCAGAATCGGATGCATCAAAACGCAGCTTCAAGGTTACACTCCCTTTACCTCTCGAGCTCGGTGTTTCCCCAACCGTGGAAGCTTAAGATTCACGCCATAATTTGAAAGAACCGGAAGAGTTTCTTTTTTAAACGGTGAAAACCTCCAAACACCTATATATGAGCAAACGACCGAAAACCACTTTCGGTACTTAGCATCGGAACCGGTTGAAGCGAAAGTGGTGTGATTCACATTTACGATGCTTAATTTATCATTTCCTCGAATGCAAAAAAATATTATGATCCCAGAGATTAATTTAAGGGAAACAGTCGCTAATAGATTAACCGTGTCGTCAGTAACCTCTTTTGAGACAGTAGAACAGTATAATCCACAGTAATCAACTCGAAGGCTAGTTAGAGGGGTGAGGGCAAAGGTCAGCTTGTACTAAATCATACGATATGCGAAATTCGCCCATCAGAAGTGAATTTCCTTTCGCCAAAGACACCTGTTTCCCATTGACCGAAAAATCAAGCAGTTTAGGTGAAGCTAAAGGTGTCCAGAGGCATCTAATGGATTTAAAAGCACGGGTCCTCCAGCCAATAGTCGATTGT
Source organism: Calopteryx splendens (assembly GCA_002093875.1). NCBI lineage: Eukaryota > Metazoa > Arthropoda > Insecta > Odonata > Calopterygidae > Calopteryx > Calopteryx splendens. The sequence goes on from LYUA01000346.1 coordinate 608,018, forward strand.
TCAACCCACTAGGATACCACGCCGCCGTAGAAACGTTACAGGGACAGTGAATCTTCATAAAAGGAATTTAAATAAATCTTTAATGTACCAAATGTACGAAAATGTATATGGCCTACGTCACTTTGACTTGAACCGGCTCGGATTGTATCTTTCATTCCACGCACAAATGTGACACCCTACTAATGTCGTTCTTACCTCAGAAGTTTCCCATGCTCCCGACTGCAAAAAAATCATAAATTGGTAAATTATTCTACAGATTTACGTTTTAAAATATGCAATTCAATCAATGGATGGGCACGCCTACATTTGTAGAGGCCCTTAGAGCTGTGGGAATTCGGAGCTTCTAGTATTTGACTATTTATGGAAAATAAAATTAAAACGCATTTAATCGTAATGGATTAATCCTCATTACGGATATTATATTAGAGTGAACTTTGCAACAACAGCAAGCACGAAGATGATTCATGCCCTATGTTCAGAAACACTCATGTGGGCTAGACTTGAATCTGTGACCTCGGGATGAGAAGATAAGGATATCTCCGAGACAAACTAGTAGAATAGTATGAACAACATTAACTTCAGTAACACATACCTAGGTACCAATAGGGAGTGCTCTTTTTTTCTAGGATAAATTTGAATTGCCTTTTAAATGTGTGCACAATTGAAGTATGGAGTGCACCCAACTAATTTCATACACAAAAAATCATGATTTTTTGGGGTCCTTAAAAAACTGGGAGTTCCGTGCAAGCGCCTAGTGCGCCTAAGCCTAAAAACACAACACAGGTTAGAAATACGATTTTCAATTAAAACTCTCAATTCATTAGGTACATAGGGTGAGGTCGGTTTCATTACTTTGCGAGATTAAAAAGCGAAATCCACGAAGAATACTACCGCTGACATTTCCTCCTGTGCATTGAGCATGCTTGCAAGCTCGCTATATGATCAATTCCCAACAGGAAAAAGCGAATAAAATATACTGTGAAAACGCTGATCACTGTTGAAAACTTCACTCGAAGATTACAGCTGACACTGTTTCACTCTGTGAACGGCCAGCTTTAGTTCGACCACGAGCTATTCAATTGCGCGTCCAACCTTGCTAAACAGCAAGGACGTTTTATTTTTTCCGTCGTTCGCAGGTGGTGCTAGTCATGGCCCAGCTTTACTTCGGGCAAACGAGATTCCGGGAACAAAATCTTTCTGCCTGGATTCCTTTGTTTTCCAGCTGTCCTTTTCCACCCGAAAGATATATGTCATGTTCAAGTGTTGCCATGCGAGTGGCCGGAAAATCGAGTCGAGTTTACCCGGAGCGCTTCATTGATAAGGGGGATAATGTGATATGAGCGGCATGCCTTACCCGACGATCCGCATGACAGAAAGCAAATATGCCACATCTATCACGGGTCATGCGATGACCTGGGACTGTTCACATTTAATTGGTGGCCATTCTGGCCGTCGACAATGGCCAGAGACGCAATGCCGGATGTTATTTCACTTGAGCTCAGCCCACAAGATCATTGTGATCAAAACTTTATTGCATCAAGCGAAATGGCGAATTACTAATCCTTTCATGGTAGCTAGTGAGAATTTTTTCCAAAGGAGCCCGATAAATCTGGTACCAAAGGGAATTGTGCAGCGTATTTCTTGTTAGTCGCCAATGCAGACAAATGTTAACAATATCAACAAAATTATCACAAAATACAAAATAATTTTCACTAAATAATCTCACCAAAGAATTCTACTGTTGGACTATAAATAAGCTAACCAATTTGTAAATCCGAAATAACTAATCAAGTAAGGAAATGCCTAACCTCAATGACAAAATATATACCAATATATAGGTGCATGTACTAAGTGCCGAACGACGTATTTTACTCGTAGCTGCACATATTAGTTTCATAATATGACTTAAATATCACAAACGCGAGAACCCCCAAGGTGACAGCAAACAAATCTGTAGCTATGTTGTGCTCATGCACGCGTGTTAGGCGCTAGCACAGAAATCGGTGTGGCCCAATTCCGTGCCACGCATTTTAACTTTCAATTATTTTTAATTCCCGCAGGGTAGTCTCAATGTGCGATATCCTTCTTTGAGTACTAGCCACTACTACCGGTTCCAAAGAGGAAACCGTTTATTGGTTTCATAAAATTCAAAAACCGTTACAGTAAAATCTAAAACCGAACAATGGGAAAAAATATAGATTCCATTTCGATTCATTAGGTTTCGAAAATTGGAATGGATAATCCGTACGTTTATTTTCAGTATTCATCTTTTGAATCGCTGCACGGAAAAGCGAAGTGTGAAACGCATGCAACAGTCTGCCATACGCCTGCGGCATTTAAATGCATATTGTACGCATTGAAATATGCAAGTACTTTCGCATTGGCCGCTCGTGCGGAATATTTCGATTCTGCACTACGTTTGTAAGGCACGTAATTTGCCACAAACAAAACATATGGTTTTGAGTCCAATCATCGATTCTGTACCTCGGCACCATTGTCTAAACGCATCTTCTGGCTGGCGCAGTGACCACAGACAGTTAACCTACCGTCCAACAAGCCATATCGCCAAACACTCGAAAATGGAATTGGATTAATAGAATTGCTAGACTTCCGAATGATTTAAAAGACAAAATTCTATATTCTAAAATCGATTATTTCAAAAGAAAAATGGATTTAGAAGAGCGATGCATAGGATTTGAAAAGAATTTTCGGCTTTCCGATTTTTTCGGACATTGGAAACCTTTATAATACCAATCCCCGGAAGTACTGCTAAGAAAAACAATATCTGCATCTATGCTCTACAAATCGATGAAACGACCTTATTTTCAGCGACTATCTCGACGGAATTATCTTGCGCCGCGCCGTTTCGGCGGTCGATTCGTTCTGTTCCCAACCCCCAGGTTCCACTCCAATTTATCCTCAAATCTCAAGAAAGGGCCTCATAATGTGAGTGGGGGAGGACCGTAGCTTTGCCATTATTTCCATGGATATGGATTGATGCCATCAATATGAAACGTGCTTCACATCCATCACTTGCATAACGATTCAAATTTATAATGCGTGTCTTTCTCACCGCAAACGATTACGTTTTTATCACAATCGCCCACGTCTCCACGGTGATCCGCGAGCGTTCAGCCTTGTCGGTGGGGCGAAGATAAGTAATAAAGAGTGCTTCAGTATTTTGAACCTCTGACTACACAATTCACCTGACATAACGTGAAAATATGAAAAAGAGATGTCAGTTCCTTGGAACGGTCACGTGAAAATGCACGATTCCCTTGGTTTTGTGCCCACGCAGTTTCATCTGATAAGCTTTACGATCTCGTACGGAAGAGTAAAGAAAAGAAAATTACACGTAAAGCGACGCCTTCGTTCCACATACCAGCCGTGATTCGGAGATCAGAGCAGTTGTGCTCCAGCTATCGGTGAACATTAGAGGATTCGATTCACGTTAGTCGGGAATTCAATGCGAAGAGAGAAGATATCTTCAGAAATTATGGCAATGAGGAAAAAGAGCCAGGCCGGACAAAAAAAACTAGCACAAAATCAACCCCATAAAGATTCACGAAATAGGAAATAAGCTTAAAAGCGTGCTTTTCCGTCTCGCGTGCGTGCGGTTAACCACCTACCCCATCGGAAACGAACTTCATAAGCACGTCGTCGAAGGGTTATTTAAGTTCGAGCACCAACCGAAGGACATATTTAAGTGAACCGTGCTTCCGTCTTCGCAGCAAGGTTTATATACAAACTGCGATTTGACTACAGGTAAACATGTTGGAAGTTCACGTGAAAGGAACGAACGGTGTACGTAGGGAAACCACCTAGGCCCACATAAATCGCAGCAACAAGATCCTATATTTCTGTGACAAAACATATAAAAAGTAGAAGACGCGAGTGGCGGTGGAAATTATTCCGAATCGAATTGATCGTTGAAAAGGGGGAAAAATGGGAAGGGGAAGTCATGTTAGAGTTTAAAAAAATTATAGTTCCTTTGGTCTCCGAGTCGAGAGATCGAAGATCAATCATTGAAAAAGCATTCGTCAAGGAATGTAATTGTAGGTCTGAGATGATTTCTGTTCAAGCTATGGATTCGTGTGTAACCTTGGCTTTTTGGCAATCCATATCCATCTCATCAAATCGCATCAAATTCTCGTTACTGTGGCTAAATATAGGGTTATTTTCGTCTTACTTTGTGATAAACGCTTAATTACTTATTTATTTATTACGAATCAAACCTTTTGATAACAAAGTTAAAATTACGCCAAGCTTTGCTTATATTTTCCTATTTTGAACTAATTCAGTTTTTTGCGAGAATATGCAGTCGTCATTTACATTGGGTGAGGTTAATTGTGTAGGTAACGGTGGAAATCAAAATGCAAACAGCTTTATGTTAAGCTGTGGCTAGAATTTTCTCAAGAGACTACGTCATTTCATACTAGTTTTCAGAATTTTTTGTAGCCTATGGGCTACAAAAAAGGTAAAGCTTTGGCCGATCGACAACTGCCTAATGAACTTAATGGCGTGTGCTTAAAGAACAAAATAATGTCAACGGACACGGATGCGCGACAGCGGATATGGATCACAATAATATAACAGTCCATTCCGATTTGACATTAATTTTAATAATTGTCTATTTTTATGTTCAATTAACAATAGTTAAATAAATGAAACTTTATAGAGAATAAATATTCGACAACTATATAGTCTCTCATTAAACTGAAGGTTAACTTAAACTTCGGGTTGAGGCCAAAAATCAGCTCTATAATCGCTAGTTAATTCCAAACTGATCGTAAAAGTGCTACTTAATATCAAGACGGAGTTACTTAGGTTAGCATGTTTATGGTCAATAACGAGCAGACCGAGTTGTTTATCAAATCGGAACTGTCGGTAATCTCCACATTACGCAAACATCTATGTTAAATAAACATTGGAATTACCAAGGCATTATAAAACGAGTGTTTATTTTGACACCTGGCCATGTTACATACTGAAGTTCTCTTCTGGCATACCCAAACTCCGCGAAATTTTCTTCATGCCCTGTCCACCCTCCCACACTTATACAACAGATAGTAATTAAGTTTTATTCCGGTGATATGTGAAGGCTGGCCCCTCGGTTTCTGTGTGCGTAGGTGGACTATGGAAAGTTCTTCAGTATCATCTACATCAATCCTACGATTGGTCCGACGCAGCCCTCCTCTCAATTCTCCAATCGACTAACCTCTTCGTGCCAATATATTTCTTCTCTTCGACTTTTGCCACTATTTTTTTTCCACGAACCTCATCCGGGATCTTTCCGTTCACTTTCTCCTCGACGACTGTTTTTCCGCAGGCCCTCGTGTCTCAGAATGTCTCCGATAAGGTTATCCATTCTTCTTTTCGCAGTTTCCGACAAACTTCGCCGTTCCCTCGATCCGTCCCATAGATCTTCATCGTTCATTTCTCCTGCCGCACCACACTCCCAACGCCTCCTATCTTCTCTTTTTCGCTTGCTGTTCCATTCACACCGCCATGGAAAAGCACGCTCCAGATGTACCTATTCTCTTACGATTTATTAAATAAAACTGTATTCTCCCAAAGGATGTTTGCGTCACACGGAGCATAGACGTGCCACAGATTTGCTATTTCCTTTGATTTTTTTCTCCGCGCTCGGAAATGAAGAACTGCGTCACGTGTCCCCCCCAACGCCGAGTTGATCCAGTGTGACTCTAGAACAGACCCTCTAAATTCCCCCAAAAATAGATTCGTGCGATGAATGGACGCCGAGTGTGACACTCGGTGAGTGAATACCCGGAGGACTGTCGAGCCTCCCGTCTGTGCTGACGCTGAATGGGCGCCCTACAAAATGTGCCCACCTTGTAAATGACACGAATAATCTTCGACAAGGGGTTGGGCACCGAGATGGAGTGTCACATTATTGAGGAAAAGAAAAAAAAATGCTCTGCATAATTCCACTCGCACGCACTATTTTGTTCCGAACCGCTACTAAGATGTTAAAAAATTATTTTCAAAGGTAAAAAATGTTCTTTTTTTACATCTACCCCGAAAGGGAACGGCGTGAAGGGCGTGTAATGCGATGTGTTGAACCATGTCGCATGAGTTCATTGACACAACAAACAAAACCCTCTTTGGAGGTGAATAAAAAACTGTTGGGTTTCTCCCGCGTAGATATTTATTAAAATCCCAACTTTTCCCCAGCACTCCCGGGTTTGTCGTGGGAAAAATCCCATAAGTTACATATTCACCACAGACGTGGACCGCGAAAAATCCTAAACTATTGACGAAAAACCTGATCTAAGATTAAAATCGCGACTGGCACAAGGACGGTGTGTGTGTGTCTGGAACATTAAAAAGATTTTTCTTTTCGGAATATTGAGTTGTCCCTCCGAGTGATCCAGGGGGAATGGAAATGGATCAGGATTCACTACCCAGTTTTAGAACAAAACTGAATTTCGTACCCAACTGAGTTCCATTAAACTCTTATTGTGAAATAAAGAAAAAAACCAGTAGAGACAGAATGGTAAGTAAAGATCTTCTACTCTTTGATATCATTCGCAGACCCAGAGGCTTAAATCCCTGTAAGTGGTCGCTTTGGTGTCCAGCCATGACTCATCACAATGCACATTCAGTGGAGATAATCACGGCTTTCGAAGCATCTCAAATCTATTTATACCTATTTCCACTAAGCCAACAAATAGCTTACTTATCTGGTTCTAGAAGCACAATCATTTTTGGATATATTATGTTATTATACACGAGGATGAGCAAGATCCAGTGGAAATAATTTAAAATGACATTGTTACTTCACTGACGAATCATCATGATAGAAATAGGCTTTCATTAAAAGTTTCCCGGAGATTATGACCAAGAGGAGTATGTTCATAACGTTTGTAATAACCTCCCATTGGATAGATGAAAGAAAAAACTTTGCTTTTCCACAAAATCAGAATTTATTACGACCG
>LYUA01000346.1:618275-632900 GCA_002093875.1 Calopteryx splendens
CATAAGTGCCAAACCAAATAACTTGAAGTTTTTTTTGTGCATAATGGGATGAAATTTCACTGAGGAAACCGTATAATCTCGGTAAAAAAATGAAAGTTCCGGTGAGTCGACAAATTTGGTCCATGAAGTTGAAATATTCTAAGAAATTTGGAAGAAAAACTTGAAAAAAATGATGCTGTGGCATTGTATTAGAGGAGCATGTGTATTTATTTTTATCGAAATTCTTCTTGCAAGACAAATTTTGAAAGCTACCGCAGAAACCTAATGTTTCTGCGGTAGCTTAAGGTAATTCCCGAAGCGCCTGAATCCCAGTTAACTGATTGTAAAAGTGCTTCACCCCAGTGGGGCGGCAATTCATAGTGACGATGCTGCGTCACAAGCATTCTAAATAAAAGCAACTAGAATCACTCAAATATCTTCCCATGAAATCAGGAGGAAATCAATAAGCAAAGTAAAAAAAACCTCGGTAACTTCGGGACCAAACCACTGTGTTGGGTGTCGTGACTGTCAGCTGGAGAGGCAAGGCGTCCACAGTCATAACTAGTAGTTATCAGAGGAATTCCTTGAGCAGGCGAGTCAACGCCAGAAGGAGATATGGGACAGAATAGGACCACCACCAATAGAATTTCGTTAAACTAATTACATTAAATACTAGAATGATGTTGGCGATAGAGATGTTATAAAACAGAAAACAAGAAATGAAGAGAGAGGAAGTGAGAATTTGTAGTTTTTTCCAAATTGGGATTCAGAGGCGGCGGAGCAATAGCTAAGGGGCTGTTCATAAATTACGTAACATCTTTTATTCCACTTTTTGGTCTCCACCCCTGTAACGCACCGTATCAGTCCTTGGACTCACCCTATCCTCCCACCCTCGTTGCGTTCTTTACATTTGAACTTAATCAAAGTTCGCCCCAGACGAAACGTGGAGCGTGCGTCAGTTTTTACAGCAGGGCCAGTATGGCGTTAGCGATACATTTCAAGCGAAGAGCTTATTTGGTTTGGTATTTAAAAAAAGAACTCGCCTCTCACACACTGCGTGAACGACCTTTGCCTTCACTGGTGGAACTTTAGGCAGCAGCATCCACTCCCCCCGCACCATATCACCGACGTCTTGGCTGATCCGACTTAAACTTTATCCCCATAAGGGCTGTCTTCTTTTATTTTCATAACCTCGCCCTCTTTCACTCTCTCAAATCGTCCGAGTCATTTCATCCACTTCCTTCAACATCTCTTACGCTCTGCCTCTCGCCTCACTCCACCGTGTCCAATCTAGTCTGCTCCACATTGCGGGAGTTTGTAAAACTTTTAAGATTCACTGATTGACTACTTCTCGTGACCCATGTATTCGATTTTTTCACTTCATTTGTGGCGTAGGTACACACGGATTGTTGAAATTATTGAGGTGCCAAATGCTGAAAAATTCAGTTGAATTTGTTTTTCTCTTTCTCCATCATACAGAGGGGGTTGGCAAAATGAGCGAGTAGCAAAAAAAATGACATGCGTAATCTTGAAGCCCCCGGAATTTTCCACGTGTACTAACATATATTCTGTTGTTTAAACTAGGTATTAGTTATAATTATGCCAGCAAAATTCTATGGCTTTTCCTCCGCGATCATTCCTAATTCCTAAACTGTACTACCCTACCACGCTCTCAACACTCCCTTCGCTCACAACTGCGTTCCATTCCCCATCACTATCAAGTGTTTTCCTCGAGGAATATCCTCAATCATTTACTCTATTTGGTTGTTTACAGTGTCTACCTTTTCCTCCTAATGATTACTTCGGCAAGAATAACTGAATAATAACCACGGGCGATTGTTCAGCTTTTAACTTTCCTTCTATTACTCACCTGCTGTGTATCTACTAATCTTCTACCAACCTTTTTATATAATGCTACCCCAAGATTCTGGCTCTCTCCCCCTCCGTTGCATATCACTATGTAACTATGCTCCAAAAATCCCCAGTTTCCTCCCATCTCACTTCAAAAAAGCCTAAAATATCGATATTTCCTCCCTCCACCTCCTGTATAATGTTTTCTTACTTCCCTGTCCCCAGCATCGACCTATAATTCCCAGTCTCTATTCTTACAGTTGCGTTCCTCTTGAGTCTTTTTTACCACTGTCGATTCGACGGCGCAAGGAATTTGTGATGACGACTGCGGTGACCTTGCCTCCCCCGCTGCCGGTCATGACACCCGCCTCTGTGGGATGAATCCCGTAGTCGCCAGGACTCATTTTCATATTTGTGTCCATCTTATTTGCTTGTGAAAAATAATGGAGGTAGTTTCTCGTTGCCCTCCTCAATAGTGTTTTCGACGTGACACCGAATCCATATCGAATGAATATCGCCCAGAAGAGTCATCAGAACACGCAAGCCCTCACACCACGACAAATTCGTATGAAGTCAATCGAGAGAGTTCATACATATTCTCATTCGTGACGCACAACATTCTCGATTATCAAATTTAATGAACAATTAAATGTTTATCTAATGTAACTAGGAAAATCACGACTTTCATTATTCGCATTTTTACGGAGCACTATTTCTCCCCGGAGAAGCACAAGTAATCTCTCGAGTAGGACCAACACGGCCAGTTTAAAGGGCACTCACCTCGTTAACACGAAATTCGCGGAGCCGAACTTCGCTTCGAGTATGCGGCGTCCTGGTTTAATATCAAGGACGCCGCAATAAAATATAAATATACTCAAAATATGCCCGGAGGAGAAAACGTTTTCGCAAATGTAGGGTAGTGCACACATTGACAATAGAAAATTACACTTAGATTGAAGACCTCCATGGCAAAATAACTAATTTATGCGACGTCCATACCTCCACGACCTCGGGAACACAGATGATTCACTGCAAGAAATATTCCATACACCACACCCATTTCGCCACGAAAACTTGTAAGCTCGAGGCCCTCAGTGCCTAACCCGATAGATCTGTTCTTAATATTAGTACCTATTTTAATAAATTACATTGCAGGGATGGCAGAGTTTTAACATTCATATTGAAGGAGAAGTTGCAGTGTACATTTGCAGTATAGCATTCGTTTACCACGGTATCCTGATTAGCACAACACCTATAATGTTCCACATGCATTCTATCCGCCTTGAGCGGGGGTGGCCGCTTTTTCGGTAGATAGAATAATTTTTTGTGTCCTTCGAGCTTGTTATAGGTTTACTTAAAGTGGTTTATTTACTCAAAGATATCAATCGGAAGAGACCGAAATATTCACTAAACTCTCGAAAGAAAATGCGTCGGTGAACGTGAGTGAACAGTGGCGCTGCTCGACTTAAGTCTTTATTTCTCCCCACCCTCGAGTTTTCATTTTTATCCCACATGGGAAAACCCCGACCACTGCAGTGGACCAATAGTGCCGCCTGGGGCGGACCGTTCCCAACTAGCCACGACACAGGGATTGAATAATGATCATTACGGCGTTCTCTATTTTTATTTCAATTTATTCCGGCATAACACACCTATTTTTTTCAAATACCGTTTTTCCGTACAAATTAAGTGAAGGAAATTGCACCCTTCGTCCCAATCGTCTAAATACACCCGAGTTACTTCCGACTGGCTAAGGGTTTCAATTCGGCTAATCCAGTGCTCGGTAATAGCCCTTTGTGTTCTCATGTACACGTCTTTCATAATCGAGGCACTCTAATTACAGCAATGTGTGACCCACCAAAATTTTAAGCTGAGATTTCGTGTTAAAAGCTTACCTTCAAGAAGTGGGTATCTACCTATACCACCAGATTACTGATGATAATATACCATTTCCCTAATCCACTGGTCAAGAAATCAAGTGATGCTATGCTACGTTGTTTCATATAGCCAATTTTGGATTTCTATCCGGTGGAACTGAGATCAGAACAATTCGTATACCCTACCAATTTTTCAACGTATATGTCAATCTAACGTTACCTACTCAATGTTGTTTTTTTCAAGCCACTCCCTCCATCATTACCAATACCGGAATTCATTCAAAGTAATATCCTGCAAAAATACATGCCTGGTTTCTAGTAATCTGGATTATTTGTCACCCATAAAGATATTTTCATGAATAAATGATTTAGCCTAAGAAAAAATATTTTTGAAAGACGCTGAAATAAAAATGGATAAAAATAGCGACATTAATTTTTTTAAACCAAACCAAAAAACTGTACTTGCGCCCAAAACCTTTTCATAACTTTGATTTCTTACCAATAACAACCAGCGGTGAGGTTATCACATCCCACCGATCAATGTTTAAATGCCACCAAATCCACGTGCGTTTATTCAATGGCCATAAGGAATCAATTTCCCTGTAGTCTAAAAATACAATTTCACTCCTGAATCGCACCTCACACAGCGGTTACGTACAAGTAACCAATTTTGCTATAAAATAAACAATTGTGGTCACACGTGGAATTATGCCTTTCAAAGGACAACATTAATTTGCGCTATTTTATAAACAATAGACTGCAATACTACTATTTGTACTGTGCCGATAATCTCATAAACAATTTGGAAGGCCATAGCGACATGCTCATGATGCGATAGAACTAAAACGAATGGCAAACCCTTACGAAATGAACTTGTCGGACAAATTTTGTGTGGTTGCTGCATTAAAATAAAAAATATATGTACCTACAAAACTGAGAAGAGGTTTACAGCCTTTACAGCCGTATCTGGCTGTATCTTCACGTCCATCAAAACAGACGCACAACATTTACCCGAACGAAAACAAAAAACTGAGTTATAGATGGCAGTAATGTATAGTGACGTAATGTTTCCTTAGGCAATATGCGAGTGAATGTGAAGTTAATGTAGGAATGGAATATTTGGTGTAGTTGCGTCCTGCTTTGTAGGTCGAAAATTGTATTTATTGATTACATTGGGGCAGAAAATTTCCTCGACTTGATAATGTGTTCGTTTTGATGAAAGATATGTTGTAACAAATTCCAGGTTAATTTAGACCAGACCAAAATTGGAGGCTGTCCAGGTGGGTGAGAATGAACAGAACATCGCATATTGTGCGTAATTGAAGTAAATATTGTATGTAATGCATGTTGTTTACAGTATATAGGAATTTTGGTGTTGGTAAATTATTTGTTTCGAGCTATATACATGTCTTAGGTTGTCAGTGTTCATTTTAGTGAATAATGATTTCACATTCAAAGTATGATATTAGTTGATATTATTCTAAATAACGTAGAATTAATGTGGATGTTATTCATTCATTTGCAGTGATATGCGATCATGATTCTTAAAGTACGTGAGATAAGTATTCTGAAGAGGGAAGAAATCCTTTAATTTGGCATTAAATAGGTTATGAATTCAACTAATAAGATAATACTGCTTATGAAGATAACATTGCCAGCCTAACATTTAAAAGTATGTGCCGATAAGCGTTGTGAGTTTTGTCATGAAGTTTTCATGACAGTGGAACTGTCGCATAGAAAGGCATTATTTATGATGCTGACATTCTTGTGTTCCTATATCTAAAGGTTTTTAAATACATAAATAGCAGCACAGCGAACAGGATTTAAGGTGAAAGCCTAATTTAGTATTTTAGCATCCTAATTATGAGTGGTAGTTCCAGAAAATGGTCGTGCGAGTATTGTACCTTTGAAAATTGGCCTTCATCGTTGAAATGTACCATGTGTCGAGCTTCAAAACCACCAACGTTGATAGCGGAAGCTATCTGTCATCAGGATATATACCAATTACAAGGTGGCTGTGCTCCCCCTTTACTAGATAGCCCTTCCCCGAATGACAACCCACCCACATCAGAGGAACGTTCCAATGGAAAATGGTCTTGTATCACCTGTACATACCTAAATTGGCCAAGTGCTGTTAATTGCGCTGAGTGCTTAGTTCCTCGTAGAAAAAATGCTACATCTAATATCTTGCCCACTTCATGTAATCCATCGTCGTTATCAGAGGCAACTCCTCTAAGTCTTCATGAGCATCTTAATTCCCTTCATGAAAATGTTAAATCTTGCACTGCAGAACGAGGTTCTCCAAAGCCATCATCGCCTACTCCTCCACCTCCCCCACCACCCACTCCCTCAGCTGGTTCACCAAAAGAGGAAAACTATAGTAAGTTCACATCAGATAGAGATAATCAGAAGGCCCTTGACAACGAAGAATTAATAGCAGTTAAGGAGATCAAAGCAGAACGACCTAGGAGGCCACCTGTAATTGCTGGAAGCTGTCAGGCATCCGCCAGTGGGAGTTCGACTTCAATTGAGGCGGCTGCACACTCATCGTGCCACAAATGGCCTTGTCGGGACTGCACATATGAGAACTGGCCGAAAGCAACACATTGTGTGATGTGTGGGTCATCACGGCCCTCACCAAAGGGTGCTCAGGATGTGAGTGGTGTCGTGGATGCCACCCCCAGTGACTCCGGAGTCAACTCGATGGGGGGCGGCAGCCGGAGTGGAAGATCGGTGTCTGGTTGCCTGATCAACAACAACAACAATAACTATGCTCGATCCAGAGTGGAGCCATCCTTGGATGCTGCACCACTCATCATTGCACCTGACCAGCAATCTGGGACCATTGGGGGGGTGGGATGGAGTGGTGGGGGAGGGGGGAGCATGCAGTCCCCTAACAACTGTGAGTATGAGAGGCGGCTGAGGCAGTTGAGGCAGCGCAAGAGGGAAGCCGATTGGCTGTGGCTGAATGCTTGTTTGGGTGTGGTGGAGGGAGACCCGCATCCAGTGGAGGCGTACATCTCTTCTGGTGGCAATCCCGCCAGGCAGCTGACTTCCAGTGAGGTGGCACTACTCAACCGCCCCTCAGCATTTGATGCAGGTCACACTCTAGTTCACTTGGCAATCAGGTCAGTGAATGAAGTCCCAATATTAGTTTAAAGTTAATCTCCAGACTCTTTGAGCCATTCAATTCAATTGCATCAAAATAGTAATAACCTTTTCAGAGTTTTTATCGAACAGTGATGGCTATCCTGGAACTTCTTAAACCATGCAATACCATTGTGGTAGTCGAAGGTCAGTCTTGAGTCAGATTCTCAAAGTCTGTAAAAGGTAAAAGTCTGTTTATAAGTCCTGTAAAAATAGTTTACTGCAGTAGAGATTTTCATTATCTAATCTGTGCAAGAGGTCAATAAGAGAAAGGGCTGTAATACAATCATTGCCGTTACAAGTCTCTATATCAGCAAACTAAAGGACTTATAAATTGAATTGTAACTTGGGAAATTGGGAAGTGGTCATACTGAAATCTGTAGGTTCTTTGTAAGTCACTTCATAAATTGCTGCAGTATTCCAAAACCACCTTAATAAGTTATATTCTATCTATATTTATGTATACCAGATATAAATTTTGCGTCAGATAGCATCAGCCCATTTCTTCAAATTCCATTATTTACATTAAGTTACATCATAGACCCAGGAGTGTTTTTTTAAATGTCATTTTAGGTCAATTAAATTCTTAAGTAACCATTAATATTGTGCACTAATAAATCACAGTGTTGTAAAAATTTGTAAAAACTAAGATTCTGATGCAAATGTAGATTTTCGTAGTTCTGTTTGATGAGAAATTACTGTACAAATAATTTCACAAGTTGTTACTTATTGTATTTTTTAGGAAAATCCTTGTGAAACTAATAAAAACATTTTGAGTAATGCCCACATTTTCAGGCCAGAGGTATAGTAGAGCCAGATGAGTGTCTTATTATGAATTTCATGTGAAACATGTTCAACTTCCTCATGGGATGTATAATCATCAAGAATAATTCCTCTGAAAGCCTACATTCAAAAATGTTATAACCAATTATACTGAGTGAAATTACAAAGTATATGTATGAATACCAATGCATGTATTTAGGTCCATGATGCTAAGCTGATATTAAACATGTAAATTTAGTGATTTAAAATAATTTTGTTTTGCGTGTTATTTCCCTGATTTGTTTAGCATTTTGTTTCTTTAAAGCAAAGAAATAACCAGCAGAACATGTTATCTAGGAATCTTACTGGCTAAGGCACTTGACCAAAAAAGGCTTGGGAATTCAGGGTCATATCCCAGATAAGGGGGACAATTCTCTATGAATGTCCTATGTTTGTGGGCACATCTGCATGTGACTGTCCTAAAAAGTTTTCTATAGTTTTATTTGAATGGTCAGCTTCTTACTGATTATGATGCATTATATAAACCGTGAATGCCTATTTGGGGGAAAGTACTATTTATGGGTAAAAGTCTCTCAGGAATTTTTCCATGCTTCACCCTATGTAAGCATAAACTCCCACACTTTTGTCCATTGATTCCTTTGAAGTTCACATTTTGGCCATGAAATTGTCTATGTGCATATTTAATAACAGTTGATTGAAGGTCAAGGCTTCCTTATCAAGTAAATTGTTTACCTGAATGAAATGATTGGATTCCCCAAAAAAAGGCCTTAATATTTGTGCCTTATCTGACAACTAATATTATTGAATTTAATCAGGATTTTTTTGATTGTCCAGCTCCATTTTTCTGTCATATCTTCATTTTATCTCACTTCTATTAACAAGGATTTGATTGAAAAATTGACACTTGGAAGTCACATTCTTAACTCACTATGTAATAAAAATCATCTATACATTATGGATATCCATAATTTCCACAAAGTCACACCTGAACTATCTATATATGAGTTATTTACTATTGTATCTGGAATAGGTATTAGTTATTGTTTACGATTACACCAATGATTTAATTCTTTAGCACTTATAAATGGAGTAGTAAAACTAATACATACATGCATTATTCCAAATTGCTTGCAACCCTTGGGTCCATTTTCAAATGCCTATGTTACCATTGTCCATTTCATTCTCTTTTCAACCGAAAAAATAAGGAAATAGAATTATTGGCAGTATCAGATACAGTATTTATATAGTAATTACTTACTCAGCAATGTACAGTAACATCATAACTTATTGTATGATATAAGATGAGTTTAAATTTTGACAGTTAACCTGTGAGGCTAATAATTTGACTTATAAGTTGTAACTATGGTATCTGTGATATTTTATTTCAAAAGTATTAGAGCAATTAATAAATGAAGAGTAAAAAATACAATGGACAAAAAGTCAGAAGTTTGTTTGTTCATATTTGCCTGTGCCTAAATCAAATTTTTGGAAATATTTGTAGCTGAACTGATGATATTTTCATTTATGCATACATAGAGTTCCTACGTACTTGTCAGGTTGCATTCTTAATTATGTTAGTGAAAAGCAGAAGACAATTCTCCCCAGGTGTGTAGCATTCAATTGATCTTTTGAGCATAATTTTTCATATAATTATGTAAAATATAGTTTTCCTTTGCCAACTACTGATTTAAAATACCACTGTAATATATTTCCCAGTCAAAGTTAAAAAATGCAGTTTCCTCAAGAAAGTGTGGTCCGCATATGTATTCCCTGATAACTACCAGCTTTAAGAAATGGTAATTGGTTGTGCTTTACTCAATTTCAATCCTTTAACATACCAATCTAA
Organism: Calopteryx splendens; assembly: GCA_002093875.1. Classification (NCBI taxonomy): domain Eukaryota; kingdom Metazoa; phylum Arthropoda; class Insecta; order Odonata; family Calopterygidae; genus Calopteryx; species Calopteryx splendens. The sequence goes on from LYUA01000346.1 coordinate 627,759, forward strand.
GGGAATTTGCTCGGGCAAACCATGATTTTTGCCATTTTATACAAGAGTTGATAATTTATAATTTTTCCATTTCTTGCATGAAAAATTGTCGAACAGAGAAACTATCCTCATGGGAACTTTTCAGACGTCCTTTTTTTAAATTCTTTTTGTCTTGTAACTAAAGATATACTGATTATGCTGATGCAAACCTTATTAGACTGTCTCCTGCATTTTATGTCCAATGAACACTTTCATTGTAATTGTATTCTTTGACAATATGTTCTGCAATATTTTTTCAATTCTCACTCTTGTATGTAATTTTTTCTGTGTTAATCAATTTAGGAGATTAAGTCCCCTCAAGTTATATAAGTTCAAACTTAAACCAATGTAAACCTTTCTATTAGCAAAAAAATCAATTCATAGTGCTGGTGTATCATGCTACCCCTGGAATGTGAGGCATTTAAGTCTTGTGGAAATGTGGCCAAGTGATGAGTGGCATTCATTTTTAAAATTTAATTTCTCTAATATCTACTATTATTTAGAACCTGGTTATAATTTCTGTTCGATCTTACCTCTGATTCTGTTCTTCATGCAATCTGCTTCTGCTATCCCAGCGTCATGTTATTGTTTGCAACATGGAACCCTTGAGTAAGTTGGAGAAGGCTGTAATTGTATGTATGCCTGAGCAGAATTTGTGATGGAAATAAATATGTGGTAATCGTCCTTTTTTCAAGGTTTCACCGGGAAGATCTCTTGGCCACACTGCTGTCTCAGATAGAAGGTGGTGGTCCAGGAGTAAAGCGTGTTCCATCTTACGTTGCACCTGATCTGGCTGCTGACATCCACCGCCATGTTTCTTCCATCATTCGCCAAAGAAAGGGTTCCTCATTTCCTTGCCACTATCTCACAGAAATAGCCACTTTCGCTCTGCCAGCAGGTAACTGTGCCATGAAAATGGGTCAATTCAATGTTATAAATCGGTTGATTCATATTTTCTTAATTTAACTAAAGTAATAACGGGAAATGAAAAGTGATAGTAATAAAATATTCCAATGAAAAAGTTAGGGAGATGTGTTATTTCACGCTAGTTAGACCTCATGTTGAGTATGCTTTGAGCATTCAGGACCCTGCACAGAGGGAACTATTCTTGGAAATAAACAGGATACATAGGAAAGCTGACCATTTTGTGAAGTATCACTATGAATGAACAGAAAGCATCACATTATTATTGGATAATCTTAAATGGGAGCCGGTGGAATCACAAAGATTGCTTGCACGTTTTTATCTGTTAGAAAGATACAAATCGTTTGAGTTGAACACTGAAACTGAAGGAATTATTTTATCTCTGCATTACATTGGTAGTTGAGGCCATAGTGGGAAGTTGAGAGAGATTAACTGCCGAACAGGTAGATATGAGGAATCCTTTTTCCCTCGCACAGTTCACGAATATGCTTGAGCACCCCAAATGTTAAAGATTGCAAAATGTTAGTGACAATCAATTTCAGTAATGGCTGGCGACGGAGCACCCTTGTGGTGGCTTGAAGGATAGTATGCCGATGTAATAATAATCAATGGAGATGGCAGTAATGCTCCCCTCTTGCTTCATACAGACATCCAAAACTATTATGACAGTAATTCACATTTGATGTATTGTAGATGAAGAGATTTTTCTGATAGTTTTGATAATTACTACTAGCAAAATAAAATTGAGGTAGGCATGGTTTGCTTGGGCATGGATGTTATGTAATGGATTTTATTGTTTTGAAGATGCTTGTTACAACCTCAGCTATCATTATCTCAAAACTGAAATGACCACTACTAAATCTGTAAATGTAGTAGTGAGTAATGTTACTTCTGTAAATCTCCAATAATAAAATTGGGAATATCGTCTTGGCTAATATCAATACTTTTTTGCCCATTTCATTCAGTTATTTCATTATGTAACTCCTTCGGGTTTCTCAATGTTGCCTGATGATGTTGTGCTGCGACAAAGCATAGGTTTTACAATAAACATTGTGTTGAACTATTAAGTATTACATTTCTGCTTATATGCTTCCCTGCATTTCCTTGGTTGAATTGAAGTACTTTTGGGCAAGGTCAGTCTTATGAGCAGGAGGTTTCATATCACTGCTTTAAAGTGGGATATTTTCTTCAAAATAATTAAATTTGCATTAAATAGGTAGGACCAACTTGTGGGCACCATGCATATTGTATAGCATCATTGGTCACCTTCTGCTATATTATTTGCTCAACTGAGACTCTTTTTGGCCCATTCAGAAGTAGAAGACCTCCCTCCTGCAGTGCAGGAACAGCTATTGGAGGAGCTGCTGGACAGGGATGCCCAAGCACAGCTTGAAGAGGGGGATCCACCTGCTTTGAACTGGTCATTGGAAGTGACCGTCAGGTTAGGGTCTCGGTTGCATGCCCTATGGAATCGTTCTGCTGGGGACTGTCTCCTTGATTCAGCCATGCAGGCCACATGGGGCGTGTTTGACCGAGACAATGCACTTCGCCGAGCTTTGTCTGAAAGTCTTCACCAAGGGGGCCATCTGTAAGCATTTTTTACATCTGCCCCCATTTGCTTGGATGAATCTGACACAACTAATAATGCTGTTTTCTTTTTTCTTTTAGTTTTTACCCTAGATGGAAGGAATACGAGTCGGTTCAAGCCAGGTTGCTTGAGTTTAGCCTGGAAGAGTGCCAATGGGAGGAGGATTGGGCTGGTTTATTGTCTTTGGCTGCCCAGCCGGGCTCTTCACTTGAGCAGTTACATGTATTTGCCTTGGCTCATGTACTTCGTCGACCTATTATAGTTTATGGGGTGAAGTATGTGAGAAGTTTTCGTGGGGAGGCTCTTGGTTATGCACGCTTTGAAGGTGGGTGCTTTGTTATAATCAGATTTTTCCATGGTGTGAATTTTATGTAAGGTTTTAATCATGTAAATTGTGACAAGGCTACTGACATACTGTTACATTCACATATCCAGCTTTAATACCCTGTATAAATAGTCAGTTGGCCCTTCAGTGTGGCCTAACAGCACTGTGACTGTTTTTTGTGCTAATATACCACTTACTTTGAAAATTTAAATGACAACGTAAGCAATTCTTGATAAGAATAGTTTTCATCTTGCTATAACCGGTTGAATGTATCAGTAAGGCTACTTTCAAATGCTTATATCATTAAAATACTGTGTCAACCTTGACTATGTGGAGCTTCTCCATACCAATGAATAAAAGAAAGACAGTTCCATTCAGAAATTTTATTTCCACTTCCACAAAGTGACCAAATTTGTTCAAACTTAAGTAATGGAAGTGGAAGCTAAATTTCTCACCATAACTTTTTTTTTATTCTTCAACCTAAATTAGTGCTGAATGTGGTATATTTTATTGGAATATCTCTTTGAAACAATTTTTACTCTATAAATGTTCATAGAATGTATAGATATTGTTTTATTATTGAAAAAGAGGAGTCAAACCTCATGGTGATGGCAATAAAGGTAGCCAGATTCACTGTAGGAGAAATTTTGCTTTTACAATCCTTAAATTTACATCTTCAAGAGCTTCATAAAAGAATATCTATATCGGCCTCCGTATAAAAATCCTTAGAACTATTATGCTTTGTATGTACGTATGAATTTAAAAGTAGCTTTTCAGAGCCCATTTCAACCCTTTGAGTGCCATGCGAAGTGACAATATCCGTGTGAAAATTTTAATGAGAAAAGCAGAGTTAAAAACTAATGGCTATAAAAACATCATTTTTAATAATAATAAAATTAGAGAAATCTAAGGAAAAGTTTTCTCAAAATGTAACCTGAGCCACAAAAAAAGAGAATATTCCATTTTTATTTAAATTTATTGCCATCGAAAAATGTTTCTGGGAGCGACGCTGGCTCTTTTGGGAAGATATATCAATGTCTCTCAAATGGTTTAAATAAACTTTCACTTTTTTAATCCTTATTTTGCAATCCAATTCCCTCCCCAACAGAGTGACCTAAGTGTTTTCCTTTCCCATTAAGGAATATCTTGCTTTTCTTTCTGATTCTCAGCCTAAATGATAAATTACATATTTTAAACTTTTCAGGTGTATATTTACCACTTCTTTGGGATCCGGGATTTTGCTGGAAGTCACCCGTAGCTCTTGGTTATACAAGGGGCCACTTCTCTGCTCTTGTGGCCACAGAACCTTATTCTGCTGCTCAGCTGGGAATGGGCCTTGGCCTCGGAGTGGGTGCTGTTGGTGCCGAGGAAGAAGATCTGCAAATGGCATTTCTTCCATTGATGACTCAAGATCACAGTCTTCTTCCAGTTCACTTCCTTACTCAAGCTGAGGTAATTTTTAATCTGGAGGACAGAGTGCCAAAATATCCGAGTCAAAGAATTTTTGTACATAATGGAATCTGATAGGATGGTATTGATAATCGTAATTATATGTAGTACATTTTCTACCAAATATTTCAATTTACACTTGTCAGAATGGTCCTAGCAGCCTAGGCATCTACAATGTTCTTATGGTATTATTATTTGAGTTGACCTCAATTTGTTTGGGTGGTATCATGAAACATAGACTTTACCCCAAAGGGAATTATTCGTTCATATATATGCTAATATGCAACAGAATGGTAACAGAAATTATGAATTTATGTATGTCTTAAAAAAATTTTTGAAGCACCCATATATAATACCATACATATTAATGTGACATATAAAAATACTCTTTTTATTGTTATCTAATATTCCCTCACTCAGAATGTGCATGAAATGGTATAAAATCTATGTTATGATTAAATGTTCATGATGCCACAATATTTTGGAAGGTAATCCTTGACCTTGAGATGTGTACCACCCCATCTGCATCAGGTGAAATTGAATGTACTCTTCAGAAAATTCTTCGTTGATAAAGAAAATGAGATTTACTTAGTAATTAAATTGTTGGAGTGAAATTAATGCTAAAATAATTATGTCATATGTGACAAAAACTAGCTTTTTCTTCGATTTTTTATATTAATGTGATCATTACAGCTCATATATTTTTAAATTCAGAATTCTAATTCTTACCAAGTAGCTGAAATTCAGCAAGGAATCTTTTCCATGGGTATAGTATGGAATAAAAATATTGATTTTGTTTCAGACTGGAGAATGACTGCTTCAAAACAAAGGGTAAAAC
>LYUA01000346.1:635691-658844 GCA_002093875.1 Calopteryx splendens
ATTCTTACTTGGATGAAAGGCATACCATAGAGTTTTGGAAGAAAGTTGTTTTTTTTGTAATTGCTTGTATGGTACTCAATTCTTATATAATACATTTAAAAAATAATTCAATAAGAATAATGACAATGCTTCAATATAGATCAAGCATAGAGTCTCTGGAGTCGGAATGACTTGGGAAGGCAGAGTATGATGTATCTCCTCGTGTAGGTGGATCGAAAGCTGATCTGTAGCAACATCCAGGTAGAAAAGAAAAAAATGTGTTTTTGTAGTGGAATATATGAAGAGAAAAAGGTCCTGTTCAGTGAACATACAGAATGAGAAAGGTGTGCACAGCATCTGCTTGGTTCACCATAGGTGCACAATGAACAGCCTGATGATTAGGGGAAAAGTTCTGCTTATACCCCACAGTAAACTGTAAGATCAGACTACTGCAAAATGAAACTATGCAGAGGCTGCCAAAATGTTATGAAATTCATTAGCTTATCTTTATTTACTTACGATTTTTTCCGCATGACTTTTTGCTTATCTCTTTTATGTAAAATTAATGGTTTCATTAGAAAACATGGAAAAAAATATGTTTCTATTGTCTGAAAATCAAAATATTATTGCAAAAAAATTATTTTTCATCTTCATTACACTAAAATTGTAAAATTTATTTTACAGGCGATGTAAAACAATAGTAAACTTATTGAATCAATTTATGTAACATTTTAAAAACCGCAGGTGGTTATCTAAAATAATAACTTCATTGTTTTTTTTGCTAAGGTGATTCATTTTATTAAATTACCTTGGGCATTTCTCAGTAGTACCAGTACAGAAAAAAGTTGAAAGGGAAGACAACGTTTTGTTAGGGTTTAAAAAAATATTTTTAAAGGAAATACCATATATGCTCATGTATAGTTCAACCTCCCATTTTTGGCCCAAAAATTTGATTTGAAAAAGTCGAACTGTATACGAGTATGTACAGTACCTGTTTTCTTCTAATCAAAATTGTGATATAACTTCAATTTTGATAATATGTTGTTTTTAATGAAGTTCCATTAATGTCAGTTTAGAACTTTCAATTGTTGTAACTTATTGCATTACTTTCTTTGGTGCTCTGTGAGACAGCATAATAAAAGAGTAAATTCTTAAAGAGCTATAGTTCAATCATCTGCACAGAAGTTTTATTTCGTTCAGTAGAACTGGTTAGCCTCTGTATGACATAACCTCTCGCTATTATAAATATTTTTTTCTTGTTCCAAGGAATTTGTTTTACAGATTTTGAACTGTACATGGTTCATCAATCACTTTCAGTTAGCTTCAAGCATTACCGTCTGTTAGCACAGATCACTGATGCTCTACTTTAATTTAAAGTCTCATAAATATATGGTTAGCTGTATTAGTCCATGTTTGACACTTTAAGAATTACATGTGTCTGGATAAAATGATTTGGTAAAATGGCTTGTCCACAGCATGCTTTTTTATAGTAATATATTTTTATTCTATTTCCATTTGTAGATGGGCAGAGAAGAATCAATACTGAGACAATGGTTGGATGTGTGTGTTACTGAAGGTGGCATACTTGTAGCACAACAGCGGCTTCATAAACAACCGCTATTAGTTGCCCAAATGGTTGAGGAGTGGCTCAATCATTATCGAAGGCTTGCGTGAGTATTGGTGCTTTAAAATTATTGACTAAATAATGGATTTCTGGAGTCAATGTGCGTACCTGTAATGCTTGTTAGTATGCAGGGAACTTATAAAGACTTCATTCTAGTAATGGTCTGTTGTTGATAAAATTTTAAACTATTCTTCATTGATTAAAAATGTGAACATTTTGTGACTATGATTCTAAGGCTGTAAATATAATGATAGTTTTTAAAATAGTGCAGATCCAAGGCTTGTGAGTGCCTAATGTGATGGTGTGCTGCTGTGAAATGAGTTAAGATTACAATCACTAATAATATAAACTGGTTATATGTATCAGGTTGCCCAAGCACATACTATTTGAAACTTAGGTTATTTGTATGATAATTACTGCCAGATAATTTGTACTGCAAAATTCAATCTCTCTCATTGTTTGTTTGGTAATGTTGGAACATGCATGTGACAACTTGTTCTTCCATTAACTGTTCCTTATAAACAGTACAAAAGTTATGCTTTTGTTCAAAATTCAGTATTTCACTGTGCATACTCATTTTCTATAACTATTGGTTAATATGACTTTAGAATTTAGAACACACTAACTTCAGAAAATGCTCCAGTTCTGTTTTTTCATTTTACTTACATTGTTTCTAATAGATAATAATTTATGTAAATTGGTTTTGGAATAAGGAGTGGCTATGGTAGTAAAACCTCTTAAATTTAAATGGTTTGATTAAGGTTTTAAAGTTGGTATAGTTTTTAACTGACAGAAAATGTTTCATATTTAACGTATGCATACATTAAGCATGTCCATGATTTAAATTGGAAATTTAAATAGAGGTCACATACCCTAAACTGTTGGTCTTAAATGGTTATTAGAGAAAAATATTTGTGCAAGTGAAATATTTCAATGCATATTTTCGTACTAAAAATTGCTAAATTAAGATTTGTGAAGCATGCTTCAATAAATTAAATCAAAGTATTCCTATGCCCCATTTGTTTCTTCTTTTTTGATTAATCATACATTCCAATATGTACTGTGGTAAGGGAATAAATTAGCATCATCCTTACAGCAATACATTGAAGCAATGCACCCTGAGACTTTTCCTGTTGTTTGTGGTTGACACATGCTCCACAAATGTCATTTGCATGCATGAAATGGTTTTAGCTGATGATTTACGAGGGGTTAATTGATGAATTTTACACCACCCACAGTGGCATAAACTAAACATAAACAGTCTGATCTTAAATAAATTCAGTGCATTGGTGGTCAGTGTCAATTCACTGGAAACTACTGGTCATGTTAATGAATTTAGAATTTTTAAAATTTCATGAACTATTATTTTATATGAATAATAGTGTATTATCCTTGGGTAAATGTTTGTTCTCTCCAGAGATAATCAATAACAGTTAAAGTAATTTGATTTTCTGATATGCTACCAACTGGTATCATCTGTAAACAGTGTGATATTCTCTAGTGGAAGAGAATCTCTAATATCTTAGATGTTGAACTTGTAATGTGGAGGTTTTTTCCCTCCATTTATGGGTTTACACTGTATGAGATCTCATTTAGGCTTCAAAATTAATGCCATCTAATCTCTTCTTATGGTGCTTGAATTCTCTGCTAAGGAGCAACAACTGAATTATATGATAAACCTGCTCGTGCACAACATAAACTTAACTATACATTTCAAAATGCTTAACAAGATTACTAAACCCTCCTCACTACCATTACTTTCATTATTGAAATGGCATGAAAGAAAAAACTCCAGGTGCTTTGTCAGTGACTCTCAGGAGGAATTTCACCAAAAGTAAAGTAGAATCTAAAATTGGAAATATATATTGCTCTTGTGACTGATGATTGTAAAGCCGTACTTTTCAAATTCATTTAATGTCATACCACATATGTATAAAATTTTTTTCTGTAGTCATGTTACACCTGTGCTACATTTTTATCAGTTCACTTATAGAATAAAATGCATTAATATATTTAAATTATACTAATATTTTCAATTTTTATAAATTCCCCTCAAATACCATCATTGGTACCTGTACCTTGGGAAAATACTAAAAAGCATACATGATGTATTTTCTGAGATGCAATCTGTGTGACGACCATATGTTGTTAATGTATTTCATTTTACAGTACTCTCTAAGATTGGTGAGGGAGAATTTATATGATTACTTATAAGTTACAACTTTGAGCCTTAATAACATTGAATTTATGAGGTTTTGCTGTGTATGAGGGATGGTTGTAATTGTAAACTGATTTAGTTTTCCTACATTATTCTTTAATGTAGTAGAACACCATATTGGAAGGAATAAGTATGCATCATTGTAAAACAGTTGATTTGTAATTTGATGAGAACAGTAAGTCCCTGATTTATATCATAGGTATAAAAAACAGTAATGTTAACAAATTTAACTCAAGAGCCGTATTTTTGAGATTGGTTTAATTTATATTAAGATACAGATTTCTAAGTTGTTTTTATCATAATCTGAAGAAGAATACCTTAAAGTATCTTTTCAATGAGGTTAATGTGAGAAAAAATGTTGTGCAATTTGGTACTTATATTTTTCTGAATTAAATCATTTAAAAATGCACATGTACATATTTCATTTAACAAGAACAAAGATAAATTATAATACTGCAATTCCACATAAAAAATTTATTCCACTACCATGGTTTCGCCACAGTGCAGCATCATCAGGTCCTTAAACAGTTTCCTTAAACAAGAAGCTTGCACATTTAACATTCAATTCTGTTATATGCGTAGTATTTATTTCCCTTTTTATGTAAACAATATTAGTTTTGAAATGGAAACTTTCTTATGGGCAACAAAATCCACCATCATTTCACGTCTCCTGTGATTTTTTCCACTTTACTTCTTTGCTAAGAAAGTGAGATTTGACTGCATACTGGAAAAAGGGATGTAGGAGTTGCATCTAGAGGATAAGACAATCCTCAAAATGGGGTGCCTCCCAAATGGAGTGTTTTTACCGCAAGGAACAGATGCATAAATTGCTCACATTCTTGTGTCATATTTCTCTTCCTCCACTACTTTCTGACCTTCCCCTGTCATGCTTCTCTGAGTGTCATAACTAAGTCTTTTCTCAGCAGTATTGTTATCAGCTGTGATATTTCTGGAGCAATGGTTATGGAAATGATTGCATTGTATTTGATTTTTTGATGCTGATCCCTCTTCTGTGACTTGTGATGGAGGGAGCATGTCAATTTTTTCTTGGCACAAATACAACCCCCTTCCTCTAAATACTGTTCTGCCTTTGCTGCCTCCACCTTAAAACCATTGTAACTTACGTAAAGTAAGCCTTTAATCATCTGGTGGCAGTTCCAATTAAAAAGAGGCACACATAGCTTCATATATCTCAGGAGAAAAAGGGGACATTCCTATAGCTGAACTAAACTCTGCTTACTGAAAGAGTGAAAATAGATAACAATTTTAAGGCTACGGAAGAAGATAGAGGATAAAAAGGAGAATTTGAGAATGACTGTGAAATTAATATCCTATTAATTTAAAATTTTATTTGATGAGATTTGTTTTTTAATAGGGTAATTTGAAAATAAACTCTTGTCACATTTCAGCACAGATTTCATATAAAAATAAACATAAACCGAGATGATATAAATCAAGGACTAACTGTGTCTTCTTAATTTACAGTGATTTTTGTGAATCTGTTCATTTTTAGTGTACCATATACATTTAATATGGGGGAAAATCCTCAAAAGGAGCTAAATGATGTACAAGGAACTCTGCATGATTTAATGGTATTTGTGAGAAAATTTTAGATTGTCATAAAAAACCTTTGGAGAGATTTACTTTGGTTGAAATGGCTGTGTAAAAAAATGCAGTGTACTCAGTACAAACAACACCACCATTACTGTGGGAAACTGGTGCATTAAGTACAGCCTTATAACTTTGTACACATTTGTTATTTCAAAAATCTGGAGAGTCTAGATAATCTGAGCTATACCCATAATTGCCATTACAGGGATGTCCCATGCATTGTGTGCTATTTTAAAAGTAGTTTAGTGAAGTTCAGCATGTCATACAATTACGTATTTATATCCTATTTATGAGACCCAATTTTTCTCAGTATTTCTTGTTTGAATTTATTGTTCCTTGGATTCAACTTCTTTAGATCCTCTATTCTCTAAATAGTGTCATGTCATTTTATGTTGGCCAAAATGCCTTCTACCTAGTGGTCAGTATTTTGACCGGAGATGACATTTGGAGACTTTTAAACATCGTCTTTTCATATTTTTGCTGTAACATATTTACCTATGTTGTTGTTGTAACGTGTTTACCTATGTTATTATTGTTTGTTTGTCTATTTTTCCAAGGTTAAGCATGTCAGTTGGAATTTTTTAATGCAAGCCGTTATTGTTTTAGATCAATATGTAAATTTTTTCATTTTCCATTTTTCTTTAGCAGCATATTGAAGGGAACAAAGCGAGTCAAGCGGAGTTGATTTCAATGATATGTTGTGATGACGTAAGGTAAAGAAAAATAGTTGATGTGACTATATTTCTTTTATGCTAATATGCCAAAAATTAAATATTAAATTTGACAACTACCCTCAGAGTTTGGGATGGAATATTAATTTGGCCATTTCTTGATAAATGTGGCATAAACAATTTTGATTTGATAGCTTATTCAGATTTCATATGGTTACTTAATTCTATTTTCCTATGCTGTCATTATTGTTACATATTTGGTAAATACAATAATCACTGCCCATAGTTGCATAAATAATGGGCTCTTCCTTCTAATTCTTTATTTATTTCTTGATAATAATCAAAACTATGAAAAGGAACTATCAAGAGAACTCATTTCCTTATTTTCATCCTCTGATATGCTTTGAAACATATAGACTTACAAAATTAATAAAAATCAATATTTGTAAACTAGAGTTCGAAAAAAAATGTAGCCACCTCCTTCCCAATTTAAATTATGAGTACATTTTGTCTGTTCATATAATTTTTGTCATCAATATTTTGCTATGTGTTATGGGTTTTCCTGACAAATATTTGATGACGTTTTTACATATTGATAGAGGTTTTAAAAACCAAAAAAATACAGAAGCTGTTTTTAAGTCTGTTTATTATACATATGTGAAAGGATGTTAGTATTCTATTGATTTTTTCTTTAATTTTCAAAAAGTGTATTGGTTTTAGAAACCCAACTCTCCTCAATAGAATGTATTTTATGTTGTCCCATGAATCTAATTCTTTGTTTAAATAAACTCGGGACAACTTGCAGTCTTCCGTTGTCAGTGAATTTATCTGGTTTCATTTCATACTTATCTCATCTCCTAATTCCCCTTGCTTTGTTCAGTATTTTGATCGCTTCCCAAGGTAGGATGTGGCTATACTTATGCTTTATGTATATTAAGATAGAGAATTGTTTTAAGCTGATTTATATGTTGTAGATGTGCTCGAGAATGTTAGATTGCTTTGATATAAATTGCATTATGCATGGAATACTTAAATAGCATGATCTGCTATGGGTATATGTTTTAAATGAAGGCATTCCATGTTATGCTCCCATTTTCTACTTCTATTTGTTTAGCTCATGAACTTGATATATCTGGCTCTTACTTTTCCTTGGTTCCGCCAAATCTGCTCCAAATAAATTATTATTTCTGATATTTAGCAGTTTTTCTACCAAACACCCTATTCTATTCTGAAAAATTAGTTTGGAAAGCTAAATTCCAATTGATATTGTGTAATATGTTTCACAACAAATTAATCATTTCCAGACTATACTCTCTGAGTAGGGAAATAGCTATTCAATTTATGTTCCAAATTCTGGATGGCACAGTTTTCTATGCATTAGCATGGCAAGAAAAAGTTCCATAGTGTAGTTCTTTGCCCAAAGGAACCTTTTTTAATGCTTTTGTCAAACTTACATATCCAAAATAGTCTCCTTTCCACTGAAACATTCACTGAATGTTTCTGTGGAAAATATAATTGATACTGATTTTGGGATCATGGTTTTGTAGTGCCATCTCTATGTGAAACGGTTAGTAATGCATTGGGAATGATGATCATGATGGTGAATGCGTGAGTGTATGACATGCTGAATTGCTCTCTTAAACTAGTATATTCTGCTTCGAACAATGTATAAGCATGAATTTTTGTAAAATGCTTTTTTAAATTTTCCATTGAAGCTAAAAAAAATGTTTTTAATACTTATATAAACACTGCATTGCAGGCTAATTAATAAAATTCTGAGGAGGGTCTTGTTTTTGGCGTTTCTCATAAATTTTATTTAATTTTGGTAAATTGGTTTTAAACAGCAAATGGATGTGTATTTCTCATTATAGCTGTATTTACAGAGTTCATGGCTGTGCCTTGATTGACCCTTTTGTTGGAGTTGCTTGCCTTTTAATCATTTTACCCTTGTCTTAGTTTATTGGATTTTTTTAAGAACAAATATCCCTTAAGTAACATTTAATTTTTCAGTTAAATATGGTGCATAATGTAAAAACAATCAGAGTTAGCTAATGTTTGGCCATGATGAAAAATTTAATCTAATTTTAACAAAAGTGTAACCTCAGATTTGTAAAGAGTTTGAATGTCAGTACAAACATCTGTTTTTCATCTGACATTATTTAATGAGATGGGACATTTTTATAAACTCATCTCTTTCATACATGATTATCACATTGCTGTGAAGTCCAGTAACTTCTTGTCAGAGATATGTCAAAGCTTAAGATAATCCTGTTTTAGTGCTAACTTATATTTATTTATATACTCTCTTGTTTTTAAATCCTGTCTTTGCTTCATAGTATGCATTCTTCATGAGTTGTGCCCATGTTATTAATTTATTTCTCTAATTCAGATCTCAGGTTCTTCATTTCTGCTCTACTTATTAGTTTCAGTAATTTGTGTGAAAATTTTCATTTTTTTTTTAGAATCGTAGATTGTTCACAGCTGAAGCGTAGACTGATGAATTTGGGATTAGATTGCTAGTCCCAGGTAAGGTTTTGTTAATTTGCATTTACTGGAATGATTGCCTGCAGTTCGAATAAAAAGATGTTGCCTGTTTTGCACTCCTTTCCCAGGCAGATGGCAATAGCTCCCTTCTCCAGAATAGCACCTGTACAAGATTACTCTAGTGATGGGGACTCGGAGGATGATTAAGAATGAGAATGGGTTCAGTATCTTCACCGTAGTCTATGAAAGGCCTGTTTGACAGTGGGAAAGTTGCTGTTGAAAAGTTGATTTTCATAGTGATATAGTTGCTGAACAAATTGAGCCTTTCAAAGGTATCGTAATTAAAGTATTTTCTTGATAATCTCCTATGTATTTTGAATTAATATTTCTCAAAGAGTGACAGTGAAAATGAGTGAAAGTATGCCCTATGACTTTTTTTACCAAAAGGCTAGTAGTGGTCCAGTACACCTGCTAGTTTGTGTACCATTTCCAGAGTTGCTAAGCATAACTTTTATTGAAAGAATAGCTATATGAGCCAGGTTTTAGCTATATTTTATCCTCATCTCTATTAGTTTATGCCAAGTACAAAAGAAATCTCACTGTATGTACAAATTTGAAAGGTTTGTTTTTTGTTTGCTATTGTTGGTGTAAAAGGATTGATTTTTGTTTAATACTTGGTCAGTGAATTCATTTTATACATATATTTTTGTGATGTTTTGGAAGTCTAGTCTTGAGTTGATTGATTCTGTACTGAGGACAAACATTAATGAAAATCACATTAAGATTTTTTTTGTATACCAAGGATGTGTAATTTTCTCTGCATAGAAAGTTTGTGAATATCCATGCTTGTTTCTTCAGTTTTAAAAGTATTTACTTGGACTTGTTTTTACTTAAAGTAAAAAAATTGTCCTTTAAGGGAAACAAATTTATTGTAAGTACATATTGTAGAGAAGAGGGAGATTGTTGCATATATGCCCAGTTACTCCATAAAGAGTTTGTGGTCATTTAAAGTTGTTATTCTAATGTATAATAATGCATAGATAAATCATTATATATAAATATATATATTTCAAAAGTAACAGAGAAAGGCACTTAAATGCAAATCACAGAGGCTTGGAAAGAATTGGTTTTTCAGTCCGTCCTCTCTTTTAATCTTAATTTTCCACCTTCTTGGTCTTCCTGCTTACATGTTCATCTTGTATGTACATAAAAATATATACATATATGTGACAGCATGCTTGCACATCTGTTGGTGTTATGAACATCAGCTAGTACTAATATAAACAAGTTGTCTCATATATTTAACTCTGGGTGTGGTAAATTTGCTTTGGTAGATTCATGGATTTTTACCTAATGTTTATCGGTCAGTCCCAATCACACTTGTCTCTAAGAGAACAGTATTTTAATAAGTGATTACGTTACACAATAATCTCATAGATATATATAAATATATCAGAATTAGCTGTGTTTATTTTTTCATTTGACTTATAAGCTTTGAACTGAATAATTGTGCTAACATTTTGTAGTCAGTTAGGGAATGCCTGCTTCTTTCATAGGATACATTATCATTTGGGTGCACAATACAAGAGTGTCCACCTTATATGTCATTGGGTGGCTTTTATCTTCCAAAACTGAACTTAGTTGTTAAGTGTGACCGAAGAGGAGTTGAGAAGTGCAGATTGATGGATTTATTGTACGTGAAAGTGGTGTGCTACTTAACAATTTGTATTTCCAAAAATGTTGCTACATGGTCTGTTATATAATTTCTTAAGCATGTGAAATAGTGGGATGTTATATTAAATAAATTATTTGTTAATAGAGTTGAATAATATGTTAATAAAATTTATTGTTAGTGTCACAATAAATCAATCTATTTATTGTTTGCTAATCCGTGTAGGAAAATAAAAATTTTCTCAACACACTTTAGTGTTACTGTACCCAAAATGATTGGCTGAAATTCCATAAGTCCCAATCCTTGGCACATTATGAATTGCTTTCCTAAGAAACCGTAATACCAGCTTAGATGTGATAGGCACACAGTGGTCAGGTTCTGCCAACTTGTGGCCAAAAGTCCTATTTTTAATTTGTTTTTGATCAGTTTTTAATCCATCAAAATTTCCTCTTGACTGAAGGAAGCAACAAAAATAGGAATATTTACCCTTCTGAAATACTTTTTTGTACTAAAAATAAAGTCTGAAGTTGGAATGTCTCGCATACAGCATTTATTCACGTGTATCTGGTGTTGGAAGAGATGCCAGTTTTGTATGTATTTATAGAAAGCGGTGCTAAAATTTTAACTTAATGTTAAATTTTGGAACATACTGCTTAGCCCTAAATGCTAGAAAACCTTCAGGCATATTTTTTTTTCTTTTGATAGGTTTGTTGCTTGAAAAACATGAATACCTGGAAAACATAAATTTTGGTATTTTCAAATATCTACTCCAATAGTGGAGTTCAAAAAAAGACCAAAGTACTCCACCATGGGTGCTGTGAAGATAGATTATTCAAAGTTTATTTGCTATGGGAAAAAGTAAAATTTTTCAACGGTAAAATTTTTTTAAAAACAAAATTGTTCAAATTTTGCACCAGCATCAGAAAAACACAGATTAGAATAAATGCAGTGTTCCGGCAACCCTGAGCTCATGAGTGGGTTGCTCTTGATTGTACAACTGCACCTTTAGCCATACCTGCTCTCAGTTTAGTTCCTGCCTGAGCTCACCAGTCAATGGAATCACATTTAGGAAATGCAAAATGGATGCTTTCATTCCCTGCATTTGACTTTCATTGGCTGGTGATCTGTGCAGGACTAAAAAATGAAGGCAACTTTATGCATTTAAAAAAGACTAAATGTTATTTTATTTGCAGTTTGAACACTTAATTTATTATTTCTGTATTATTTATTTGTTGATAGCAGCAACATGAATAATGCGTAGTGTTTGTAAGCTATATTTAACTCTAGTTATTGATTTCAGCCTAAGCAATTTCAAAGCTTTCTTTTTATTGATTTCATGGATGGACTCCGCTATAAAGTAATCCAGAAAGTTAATTTTTCCCCAGCAAATGTTATCGATAAAGAGTTTTCATAAGTTGTATCATTGAGTAGGCTCAGTCAAGAACAGTTAAACAGAGGTGCTATGATTGAAAAAGTGAATTGATCATATCTGTTTTGTATCTCAAAAATGGCTTTTTGGGGTTAAGACAGGTGCAAATAGATGCAACTGTGCATTTTGTTACACATATAGTGCTTTATAAATTGCAGGTTCACCATGGCATTTCAACCAACAAAGTTGGAAAACTTTTGAAATTTTTCAAAATGTGGACAAGAATAACTGAATAAAAAGATGTCAAGAACAGTTTATGTGATGCATTTGGGTGACTTAGAGAGGAGAGGGTACAAACAGTAACTAGGCTTTCCATTGACAGAATACAATCAAAATTGTAAGAGTGTCAAAGGAAAACTGAAAGATTGATGAAAACAAAATAAGAGACTGGCTGGATAATTTAGACTTTCCCTCTATTAAAAATCAAGGTGAAGATGAAAATCCAACAAGGGACACACACATTAACCAATTATTGATTGCATCCTCAATCCTTGATCAAGCTTCATTTATGTATGGAGAATGTATTTGGAGAAGTAAATGTTGAAGGTGCTGAGAACCTGTAGCCCGAAACTCATCATTGCAGTCAGCAGATGTTTGTCATGAGTCTACGACGGCAAGGCAATGGCTCACTTTAGCAGCCCAATAAGTAGGAGTGTCTGAAACTTCATCTGACAGCATGAACAGGCAACACTCATTTCTGGACATTTCAAATACAGGATATATATAGATATAGCTCACACCAGAGGAAGCTCTTTCTCTAATATCTGAAGTGAATCTCACCCAAGATCAATATCTTCTCTTAAGACAAGGGTTTATCTAAAAATTTGATTTTACTGCCATGCTCTCATGTTGTGCTTGATGATACTAGATTGCACCACATCCCATATTGTCCGAACACAGAATGTGATGACTGCCTTGCCTCCTGAAAGACATAGTGCCTCACTGTCATAAGCAAGTGATGTTGCAATGGTAGTGTGTGATATCAGCCTACAAGCAAAGCATGAGTGAAGAATATTCTGGAAGTGATGGTTAAATTTTTATTATGCTACTTTTTCCCTGCAAATGTGAGTCGGTGAGGGAGATGCAATAAACAACACCCATCAGAATGCACAGCCATCGTTAACACATCTCTGTATACACATTAAATCAATTTAAGGAGACTATAAAATCACTCACTCGTTATCTCTCACAATAAAGGCAGAATGGTATGAAATGCTCTTACTAGCAATGGCAGCATAGAGAATTCCAATACCTGCAAATAAATTCCATCAAAATGAATAACTAGTCAAAGTGTAGACCCAACCTGTGATTTGGTCTGTCACCATGAATACACTTTTGAATTTCTACTGCATTTATTGTACATGTTGGATGCCAAATCTTGGTACGTAACTTCAATACTGTATGATATGAAAAAAGAAGGGGTGCAGGATGAACACAAAACAATAAGTGGATTGTTAGTGGATGTTTTTAAAGTGGGATGATGAATGATGAGAACATGGCAAGATGTGTCTTTAGTGATCCACCAACTCATTAAGAAATCACTAGTATCAACACAACCATAACTGAGAGGTTGCACAATCCTTTTAACTGAACTCAATTGTGATTATAGCATTGATTTGGAAGCTTTCAATCAATATGTATATTGCAAGGATACAGACAAAATTTGAGTAGTTTTATAGTTGAAACAAAATTGCATAGAACAGTGAATAAAATTCTTTTACAGCCCTCATAACTCAACATGCTCTCCTCCCCATTGGAATAGTGCCTGAAGAAACATCTTGTGTTCTGGCTCTGAGTTTTTCATGATTGCCACTGCAACAAGTGTTCCTGAATCCCCACAAATCAAGATTTTTTTCAAAGACTTCTGATCTAATTTTATCATCTCTATGACATATTGTAACAATATTCAAAGAAAGGAAGTGTTGAAACAGCTAAATAAGACTTGCTTCTGAATAGCATACTTAATCTTGTCCAGAGAGAGGAATAAAAGAGCAGATGCAGCTGTAATCGTAGGCATTTGTTCTCATCCATGTTGTATAGAACTTGAAGGTCATCTATAGTATGTGATAAAATTACTAGTCTGTTTTTTCATTTTTGTTATTGATTACTTTCAGTGAACTATGCAGTTGGTAAACAGCAAAATGCTAGCAATACAGTTCATTGAATTTAATTTAATTACCAGGATTATTAGTGTACTGGGCAAGGGCTTAGTTGGGATAGTCAAGAATTTTGTTAAACATTATTGTGCATAAATGAATATTTAGAACCATAATTATTTTTGTTTTCACGCACAAATAAACCATTTTAATTTTCCTTAACCAAATATTCTCTCTAGGAAGGCCAATACTCTTGTTTCTTGCTGTAAATATTTTTCCCAAGGCAATAAAGGAAATTTAATTTTATGGTAACTTCAAATGCCAAAACAATTTGTAAGTCTTAATTGTAATTTTTTTAACCAGCACCAATTGACCCAAATATGCCTTAACTAACTTAAAATATGCATAAAGAGTGCCTTGTAGTATTAAGAGCCACTCCTGAAGGAATTTATAATTTGTGGATTTTTGGCCATAAAAGAGTAAATTCAGACCACTGTGCAGTGCAGTCGCTGGGTTACCGACAGGATATGTTTTTGAGAACATCTTTAGATTGGATTTGTATGCAATGTAAATCCCTGATAAACAACATTTATATATGATAGTATTTTTACTAATAACAGTATTATAATCGCTCATCTGTTTTTATAAAGCCATGGTCATAATGATAATCACAGTTCCACAAATTTGAAAAAATTGATGAAAGTGATGCTGTGTATAATACTAGTAGCAACTGTATAAACAATGACGTGCTGGTATAAAGGGGTTGTGCCAATGAGCTGCTTGCGCCATGTGGGTTTGTTTGCCTACACCAAACAAGCTAGTGAATTATATTATTTAAAAATTTCCTAATGGAGAACCTTGGGAGCCTGTTCGTAAGTACAAAACACCATATATTAGGGTCATCCGTAACCTGGGGACCTCCTGTATGTGTTTATAGGTATGTATACCACATGTATATATATATATATATACAGCATACATACATGTGGGATATTGTTTATCAGTAAATTATGGTGATGAATTTTAAGTGTTAATATAAATGTTTATTTTTCCAGAAGGAAATAGTGATTTTGTTGCCCCTACTCACCACTTTAATTTTCTAATGCATATAATTCCTTTTTATTCAAAATCTTCAGACATTGAGAATCTATTGTTCTTCCAAAGCCAGGTTTTTTGACGTATCATCTAATTGTTCACTTTGAAAAACACCTAATATATGCAAACAGTGTACTGCTGTCAATTTTATATATGATGTTGATAGAATTATCAATTATTCAAAAGAGAAGTTTACATTTCGTCATATTGGCATCATCATCTTATCATACTTCAAATTCAAACAAGCAGCATGTCAGGATGCAAATTTTGTCCTTTAATCTAGAAAATGTAATCCTTTTAATGAAATTTGATGATAACTTGCTTTTTTGTGTTTTTTTTCTTTCTGTCTATCTTTTGGTGTCCCTAATTATTTGCTTACTTATTATAGGTGTTTAACCAATTAAAATATATAATTACTTGCGTATCTATGCCGAATTTATTAGTTGAAATAGCATTTTTAAAGATAGATATTTTGAATATGGCAAAAGGGTATTTGTGTTATCAAAATATTGGTATTATATATTTATTTCCATCTCTTTTTGTATGTGTGTGTGTGGTGGAGTTTCAATTTATGTTCCTCCTGGTTTTGTTGTGAAATGTATTAGATTATCAAGGAGAGTTAAGAAAACAAATCTGCTAAGGCACAGTATCCCTAATCTCAGTGTAAAGAAAACTCAGGGTGGTATTTTATGTGGTCATTGTCCCCTTGATGTTCTCCTGCCATAGTATTACAATTTTAAATTATGCCTTATTGTAGCCTGTGTGAAAAAATGTTGGTGGCGTTTCCCTTTTGGCCTTTGTAATGTCACTCCATTCATAGGGATGATCTAAAGATTTTTTTTATGCTTTTGACTTTTAGGTACTCATCCCACTAGTTGTATCCTTAAATCATGTACATTGTTATACCATTCAGTATATTACTTAATGCTGGGTTCATGGAGAATAGTTATATCTGACCACTTTGATCTCCTTTTGAGTGTCCACTTCAATACAGAACCCATCGTAAATACTAATTTTACTTATGTTGACTTGTGTGATAATGCTTCCTGATACTGATTTTGACATTTAAAAAAGTTTTTTTGTGTAGTAATTTTGTGCCATTTATACATTCACCGGAGACAGCTCCGGTGCCGATGCCATCACTGGCCCACTGTTGTTCATGATTTGAGTCTATTCTCGTAGTGCACATTCCTGGGATTTTCATCATCGCAGATTGTATTCTTGTTTAGTGAGATGAGCAGTTTTAAATCCGACATTGTTACAATGATTGAGCTCATCAAGAGCAGAGACCATGTCGGTGGGATAAAATTGTGAATTCGAAAGACAGAAGGCTTGGAGGGTAATCCTCAGTATATAGATTGAAATGAATTCAGAAAACCTTTCAATCATATTTCTATGTTCACATTTAAGGTACAAAAATGGATATGATAGTCTTCTGTTAAACCAAGGATACACGATTGCATTCTCTTTTCACTGTCAAGGCAAAAGTATAGAGCATTGGGATCATCGTTCAATGTGTAAATAACCAAGCTGACACTGGCAAATTGCATCTAGTGTGCAAGCAGCCTTGGGCCAATCCAAGCAGCCAGGATGGGTTATTGAGTGCCATTAAGGCTATCAGGGTTTGAGATATTTCATAATGCACTTAATGATTATATGAAAACATTTAAGCAGAAAGTACTGTGTTGCAAAAGCAGCATTTATTTAATAGAATTAATTAAATTGGCAGAAGACGTTGTGATTTTCTTAACAAGAGGACATTTTTTAATACTACTTGTGAATAATCATGATGCATTTATATAATATTTTCATTAGCAACTGGAAAACATATAATCATATTAGAAAATAACTATTTTCAATGATGAAAGTTAACCCTTAATCAGTAACATGTGGTCTGATGGACTGATCAAATATTAAAAATGTGAAAATATCATGAGTCTCAATTCTAAGAAATCTGATATTATAGCTTGCCTTCAAATGTGAACTAGTGGAATCTAA
The DNA here is from genome assembly GCA_002093875.1 of Calopteryx splendens. NCBI lineage: Eukaryota > Metazoa > Arthropoda > Insecta > Odonata > Calopterygidae > Calopteryx > Calopteryx splendens. The sequence goes on from LYUA01000346.1 coordinate 652,569, forward strand.
GATTCTCTTTGCTTTTTCTTAAACTATCATATATTTCAATAAAAATTCACCTCACCAGTAATGGTCAAGATCAAGTGAGTTTGCTATACTCTGATTTGATGCTTTATACACATTCACATATTTTTTTACCTTAACACAATCAGTTTTCCTATGATGTAACTGAATACAGAAACTTTTCGATTTGGCATAACTTTGTTAAAAAACACTGCTGCCAGAATTTGAAGTCGTGGTGAGCGAAGAATTTCTGGCACCATAGCCTTGGAATTTGTTTTATAGTCTATTTTCATCCTTCATTTTTTTTATCAAGCCACATCGAAATATACAAATTATGTATTAAAATAATACTCGTACTTATGCACCAAATTAAAAAATTTTACTATAGGGGAAATTTTTGCCTGGTGCTTTTTCGTAACTTTGTCAAGAACAACAGTCCTTTTTATTGAGTTAGAAAACAAAAGCCATTCTAATTACAAAAAAGAATATTTACTTGCTTCTTGTTTGTAGCAAAAATCTCTATGAATTATTAATTTTTTCCTGCGAGAATAACAATGAACGAAGTATTTTCATCAAGTGATTTTACTCAAGCTTCGACACTAATATTATGGCTTCTTCTGACAGCTACATCAACATCGCAGTCAAGCACTGAACTAATTTTAATGTTTTTTAACTCACAAAAAAAGAAAGCCAAAGCAAAAGAGGTGTGTTATGTAATTTTGACAGTTATTCATGACGAATTCAATGGTATTGGTCTCTATGGAACTTAATGACAAAAGTGACCTCAAAACTCTGTAAGTTCCTCTGTACTTTTTATTGAAGCTATATTTCACCATTTTATTTACCGTTTCAATAAAAAATATTGTGGAACTTATAAAGGTTTGTTATTTCTTTCGTTATTCATGATCACTTCGCATTCAGTGGTCATTTACCAATAACACTGTTATTTGAGCCAAGTTTGTTTTCAAAACGATTAAAAGTGTTTTCCGAAGCTGGATTAAAGATTACTGTTCGTTTATTTAGGTTAAATGGATGAGAACTCCCGCATGAACTTAATTTTTTTTGCCTATATAGCTGGGCTTAGTTCTTGAATGCATCTGTGGCTTTAACATATCTCAACTATATATGAAAATAATTTGGCTAATATATTTACCAGATTCCGTTTGGCTTTTGCGCATCATATGCATAATTCTTATAACTCCTCCTGAGAGTAAACGGTAGGTACTTTTAGACCCTTAAAAGAATAAAAACATTTACCCAAAATAATATGAAAGAAAAGAGCCTGTGCACGCTATCGATGAGCTCTTAAGAGAAAAAATTACTTGTGGCAAAATTTCATCGAGACGATGGTCAACCACTTTACTGAGCAAAAGGAGAGGTGAATGAATTTACCATAAAAAAAATCAATTATGGCAAGCTCAGCGAATAACACATCATTTCTATGGCTGCATAATAATAATCTACTCACATGATTAAAATTGAAATTTTTCCTCGCCTTCATCAGTATCTTTTAACTCCCCAATCCCCTGCAGCCCCTCCCATGCAAAAACTCACCGGCCACCACTGGTTAAAAGCACCATTTCATCTTTGTGTGGTGATGATAATGATAAGTTAACACAGATTACCACATTTGTTCATGCTATTACTAAGGCTGACCTTACTATTAATGGAATTATTAACTGGAAAAGGAAAATTTAAATAACAATCAAACTAAAATTAAATTTTTGCATTTGTACATCAAACAATCCCTGCCATTGTGTAGTGTCCAATGTAATTCACATGACGTCATTATTAAAACAACTTAAAGTTTCTAATTCTATGAACTTTCTTGAGTTACTCATCCACAATGTAGGTTAAGTGAGTAGATCACTGGGGTTATAACTGGAGGACCCATATTCAATTCCGGTTGACCCCTCAGGACACCCTCAGCTTCACACAAGTGTGATTTTTTAGCTCCCAGATCTTCCTGGGAAACTGCAAGGAGCCCAGGGAAAGGAACTAGGCCCCTTACCCTGTTTGAATTTAACATGCCTTTGGGCTTAGTATTGGATGAGCTCTACCCTCGCCTATCAAACCAACTTCTGTTGATTACTGAAGTGGTTGTAAATATAGGTTGTTGGCTATTTAATGCATTTCTGAATAAAAGTAAAGGAGCAATTTACATATTAATGCTTCAAAATTTTGATGGAGACTTGTACAAACATCCAACATTCCCAGAAAGTGAATTTGTAAATACCTACTTTTACAGATCCTACATGTTGATATTGGATTTGCATATTTGGTGTTGCGTATGATGTTCATTCTCATTGTGAAATTAAATTTTTTGATAGTGAAAGCCCAAGGGCATCGGAAAAGTGACATTGGGGCATACCATAAATATTTCCAGAAAGTTTTTGACTTCATTGTCAAGCCCTAATTTGTGTATCTTTAGTGACAATTCTCTTACTTTTGTTTTACCCTTTTATATGTAATGGTCATATATGTATTTGCTTCAGCAGCACGATTGACGACAGCAACACTTTCTATGTACATTTTAGGTGAGGAATGTATGTATATTTATTATTTTAATAATAATAATACAATCGAATCGAATAAATAATTAATTATATGTATCTTTCAGTGGAACAGAGTAAATGAGAGTGCTGCTGCTATTATAAATTTTTCAGTTCTGTAATCTACAATACTAAGTGTCCTATCACTATTTATCATTAAGTATTAATTTTATCATCAAAAACAGTATTCATCCATTTGGCTGAAAATTGGTGATAGTGAATAATTAATACTCCTGAAGTATTTGGACACACATGTTTAATAGATAGTGAGTGGCTGAGAAATGTGCAAGAAATTACAATATTGGACCCAAGGATCACAAGGAGAGGGTTGAAGAGAAATTACTGTTCATAGCAGAAGATTTTCTGGTTAGAATGAATCTGAGAACATCTACAGATGTAATTTTTTTGCTTTCAGATGGGATTAAAATATGATATGGTCTAGTACTAAATAGGGGCATGGTAGCCCAGTGGATAGAGCGTTAATCACAGGTGGCACAGGGAAAGGAACTAGCCCCCCTACCCTGATGTGTGAATTTCTCATGCAATTGGGCTTTGTATGAGGGAACTCTACCCTAACCTATCAAACCAACCTTAGGGTTGATTACTGTGATTTGTCTAGCACTGAATACACATAACATTTAGTGTTTTAAAAATGAAATGCATTTAGTGCATATGTAATTTTGCATATGTTGAAATTGTGCATCACCTTGTATGGTATATCATAATTTTGTTATTGTTGGGCAATTTTCTCATAATTTTTCAACAAAAGAAAGCAAATAAAATAATGTAGTTCATGTGTGCCTTTTTCGGTGTGGTACAATTCAAATATATTTTTGATGCTTGGAAAAGTAATAGGAAATAATTAAGTGAATTTAATGATGTGTGCATACTTTTCAGGAACAATGGTCCAAAATGTTATGCTCTTTAACCTTCTAATCTTATAAATTATGCATTTCCAATGCAGTAGCAGGTGACTGAACCACCTAGTTGATTCAGTGTGCTCAAGATTTATTAGACTTCAATGACCTAATGAAGAATTTAGGCTTCAATCCCACCTTTAGTGTTGAAGTAATGTTGCAATTTTTGTTTTCTGGATCTGAGTTATTGATCTTAAGTTGTTTAAGTACCCGAGTACTTCCAAGTTCATACATAACCACCCTTCACGTTACTCCTATACAGGTAAGAATGAGAAGTTAGCATGCTATAGCAGAATAATTCTCTAAAATATTGAAATTCTTGTGTAGAATTTATGTATTCACATGGCCCAAGATGAAAACAGGAATGTTGTCATTTTTATGCTTTTGTACTAGTATAAATACTACTATGGTATCAATATATCAATTATAATTGGCATATTGATCAGTTGTTGTGAATAGAATCTTGGTTTCCCTCAGGAAATGTGTATCAAATTATATGTTGGATTTTCCTTGTTGTTTTAAAAGTTTTTTTTTAGTAATTTTGCACATTTAGAACCCCATTCTTAATATATCTTCCTCTATGAAGTATTAAATTGATTGAAGCCAAAGATAAACTTTGGTTTATCCAGGTTCTGTTCAGGTATTTTTCTGTTATGTCTCATATGGCTTCATGCTTTGTTACTTTTATGGGATACACATATCAGCAAAGCGAAGGACTAGTACCCCAGGTTTTTTACTGTGTCATAGAGAGCTGAGCAATACATTTCAATATATTATGAGTTATCAATATCAGTAGTTCTAGAATTGTTTCGTTTCTGCTGTTCACATATGTAATTCTATTATTGGTCAACCTCTACATTTGCTTCATATTTCTTAACTTCATTGCCATGCAATAATTAGTTACAATATCTCATCCAGAGTTATCTGTTGTTTCTTCCCGTCATATTTTTCTTCAACAACTACCTTCAACAAACCATTGAATATTGCTCATATTTTGTTCCTTATGATTCCCATTTTTAGTGCTTTCACTGACTATTTTTTTCTTGCACTCTGCAGAGGTAATTTTATCTTCAATAATATTCTGTAGCACACCATATTTTCATTGCTGTATTGGCTCATATAAAATCAAAATATCATATTTTACTTGGCAATTCAGACTCAATTTAGCCATATTTGCCGGGAGTTTAAAAATATAAGCATCGATATTTGTAGTTATTTTTTCGTTTGTGGTGTTCTTTGTCTATATTTCTTGGACTGTATTAATCTTCACTTAAATAATTTTCCATTCATGAATATATTGACACAATCACGATTAGTTTCAGGGTTTGAATTTTAAGCACCGGATCCATGTGTATTTCTTGGTATAGTATCCTAAGGCACACTGGTCAGGTCTGCCATATTTCCAACCTTAAATTTGGATCAATATATCCTATATCGCTGCAATCCTTCCAATATGCATAGACCCACATAGAAATGATTTTACCTGCTGGAACTATAAAAGGGTATACTATTATCTATTCAAAATATCTTTGTCACTCAGGGGTAGGGGGGAAGGAAAGGTCATAATCATGTGACTTTGTGGGAACTAACTGCGACGAAGTGGGCAGGGCCTAACCAGTGGTAAATTCAGTTGCTCCCCAACTTCACCTCTCCTTGGGCAGTGTTGCCAAGATTGATTGTGTGTTGTATATCATGTGTGAGAGCATGGAAAAGAGAGTGAACCTGCTTCTTTGCAGACAAGCAGAAGTGATAGTTCACAACGTTATAAATTATGGACTGATATCTTTAAGAAAATTAAATTAACTGGTAATGTATACCAGACTTAAGTAGTTAAAAAAATATTTTTGCAACCTTTTGCTAAGAAATTTCATTTGGTTTTGAATCTAAAGCAATAAATGAAGCACGGATAGGTAAAGAAAACTATAATGATTACCAATAGGTTGTTCCTGGATATTTTCCCACTCTTTGCAGTCAAGTGTCAATACAAGGTATTTCCTTCTTTATATCTGCACGGTTCTAACTGAGTGACCAGTAGTTCCTATTTTTAGACAAGAGAAGAGCCTTTTATTATCTTGAGTTTCAAAAGGTAGGGCTGCACTCATCTGTTCTAATGAACATATATGAAAAGCATATGCCTTGTGTAGCATGCATTCAGAGAGAAATGGCAGCACTGTCATCATTTGAGTTCTCCCCTTGTAGGTGTACCTCCACCCCCTTATAGTGGAAGCACTCGACAAGTTCTGAGCTCTTGCAAAAGGTCGGTGTGAAAGATATTTTGAATGGATAATAGGTCTGTTCAAAAAGAAACAACTTATTTTTCTCATTCATTGCTTTATTATCAGAGTAACTAGACTTGTCTTCTTCAAAGTTCTCCACTCCTATATTGATACATTTATTGAATGCATCTTGGAAAGAATTTCACTGGATGGTGCAAGGGTCTTGTGGTGATTTTTCTTCTATCTCCTATTTTGTCCGCAATCATCATCATTTTCAAAGGGCAAAGCTTGGTCATTACATACATGTTGCTCTTCTTTTACTGCCGTTTTCAGTTCCTGATACCCTGAGACTCCCATTATGTTTTTTATGTCCCCCAAGAACTTTTTCCTAGGCCTTCCTTTTCGTCCCAAAATTTTTCCTTCCATTATAATTCTTAAGCAGCCACTGTGTTTTAGAATATGCCCCAGAAATTTCACTTTCCTTTTTTCCATCTCTTTTATTTAATTCCTCACATTTTTTCTTTCCCTTAGTACTTCTACATTGGTTTTCTTTTGGACCTAACTTATTCTCAATCTCCAGGCCCACATTTTCATGGC
>LYUA01000346.1:812912-836163 GCA_002093875.1 Calopteryx splendens
CCTCCTCTTCCCCCCCCTACCTCCTTCTGTTCTTCACCGTTCCATCTTCTTCCCCCCTCGTGCGAAAATGAACCGGAAAGAATTAACGAAGGAGCGTGCGGGATTTTCTTTTATTTTCATCCTGCCCACCAAATGGTCCCCAATTTGCGGTTTTCGCTCGGGTTACTCATTCGGGAAACTAAACGCGGGCTCGAGCTTGAGAAATTCGTCGCAGCTTCGCCACACTCTGTCAATCCAAGTTTATTTTAATGGTAGTTCTCCAAACGTTTGCGCATTCTCGCATTCGTTCGCAACCGTTTTAATTCGAAATTCATGAACGGTAAGTTATTATTGTGCAGGTGAGTGATCAGTCAAGAGTTCCAAGAATATGTCAGTGTTGAAATGTTCGTTTGTGTAAACAAATGTATAGACTTTAACTTTCCGATCGTAAATAGTTTAGATGAAATAGACGATGCAGAATTAGGTAATATACAAATTACTTCCTGTAAAATGAGTGTCTTGGTGTATACACTAAAATTTATTTTGGAAATTTCGTTCTGAGCATGTCGTGAGCCTTATGGTGGATGTAGTGAGACGGGTTTCTATACCAGTTACACCTTTCGGACGATGTTGTGAGGACAACTTATTGATTTAGTTTACACAGTTTATCTTAGGACTATTAGACAGGAAGGAATTTAATCTTAAATTATCTCGAAGATAGAGAAAATGTTTTTTTTTTGAAGTTGATTGCCTGCCCCATATGACATTGTTTTATTTTTTTAATGCAGTCGTTTTTAGAGTGAACATGATATACATATTCACTAGTTTCACCGAATTTTCTTCTTGGGTTCATATTATTTTATGCTGCTTTGACGATATATATATGTGCCTCATATCTAACAAGGGTGCTTTTCGGATGTTGATATTATTTTCGTTTTCCTGCGTGCGACCATGTGGAAGGAAACATGATTCAAAGCTATTGGGTTGTTTCATTTTTTGCTATGCAAAGTGACCCTTTTTAGCCATTTAAGTTGGCATGGCTGCGTGTTTAGAAAAATGAATTGAATTATTTAGAGTCTTTCTTGAACCTGTCTGAGAGTCGTCGGTTAGACTAATTGACTGCAGGACTGGCGACAGGTTACAGGCATTCGGTGCTGCCGGATTGTCCAAGGCTAAGTGAGTACAACTCAGTACGAGCTCCCTCGTCTGCAAATGTTTCCTTGGGTGTTGCGTAAATTATATTGACGTTGAGAAAAGAAATCATATGAAAACTTCAAATCTTGTACTGCTCCAGCAGAATTCGTTTCCTGACTTAGTGACAGTAAAAAATACAGCTTCAGGCGAGGTTTCCTCTTGTAGGGTTTTTTTTAGCGGCCAGATTAATATAAGTTAACTGATGCATTCAGGTTTAATTCCATATCTGTAGTAATGTTAAAAAGTTTAACAGTCAAGCAAGTGAAAATTTTTCGTGATATATTGTTCGGAATGAAAACGGTAATATCAAGCGTTGAACCAGTGCCTTAAATAACATGGCACTTGTTGCCCAATATGGTGACTACTGAACTTCGGTCGACGGTTTTAATTTTTTAAGGCAGCTTGAAATATATTTATTTCTTTCGACCCCCGTGTTGAGGGTTTTGAGTGATCCTAGGCTTTTTATAGTTATAAATGTTTACTGATGAATCCGATGAATATTTTTGAGCGTTTTCTTCTGCCAGAAAAGTGTTCTATTGAATTGTAATGATTTCAGTGCCACCCTCTCTCATCGTTATTAGCAATTTTTATGTTCAGTTTTGTCCATTTATTTTATATCCTTACCTTTTATTTGCTCCTTTCTAAGGCTCGACCACAGTAGCACGCGCGGAAGTTATTCTATGATAAATAATTTCTTATTTAAAATAAAAACCAACCTATGCGATTTGAAAGATCTCATATTTTCATCGTTCCGTTTTCTCTTGTCAAATTACTTGTATTGGAAATGATTTTTACTGTAGAAACTTCTATCAGCTTCTCTGATCTTATGCACGTACATGCTGTTCTACTGGATTAACAACGCTTTTTTGCCTCGGGTGCAGTCAATTATGTACTTTGCGATCCAGAATGAAGGTATCCGTGCGTTTCACACGAAAAAAAATATTATTTTTCACGCACACAATGGCACTTTCGTTTTCCGAGCGCATTCAGGTCGCCTTTTAGTTTCATCTACCCTCAGAATCTTTACCTGCTTATCATTTTATCTCCTTCGGGAGTGAAAACGGGGAATTTACATTGTTTGTCTCGCCCGGGCGACTGTTAAGCTAAGTAACCTCGTTGTCGGGAATTGCCGCGGGAAATTTCGCCGCCTCTCTCCCTTTCGCGAGGGCTTTTTTCACCCCAGAGTGGCGGCCTTTTGCCAATCGGAAGTATTTTTTCCCGCGGGCCGACCAATCCGCTCTCGCTAACATTCGCCCTTCGCCTGTCCTCTTCCCGGCTGGCTCGCGGGAGTCTCTTTTGGATCCCTTCTCAGAGTGCAGTTTCGATCGGCACTGCTGCTGTTCCGGAGAGGAAGAGAGAATGGCCTCTTTAAAGAGGTGACTGCACTCTAAATCCTTTGCATCTCTCGCGATGAGAACTGTGAGGGGGCGGACTTTCAGCCATTCTTGTGTGTGCGCGCAGGCTTCAAAACCGATCGCGTTGGCCCGCGACGAGTCTGGCGGCCGCGCAAATCCCTCGCTTCGTCGGAAAATTCACTGGTAACACCACGCGGGGTGTTTCCAGTGAACACGCATGCATATCCATAGTGTACGCACGCATATCCCAAGTTTACGTATGCTTAATGCATCTTTATTGTATATTTGCGTGACTTTTGTTTGCATTGTGGCTGTTGGGGAAGTGAATCCCTACTATATAATCTGCTCCGTGTCCAGTTGACAGGGATTAACGGGACACCCGCTCTGTTTGTGAGAGAAGCGTGGGATAAGGGTTTCTGCGGAGGGGGTCGTCTCTTTCATCCAGGGCATTATGCAGATAGCCGCTCTTCTGGACTCGCTTTTCAATCCATCAAGAGTGCGTTCACCAAGAGTGTGGGATGTGGTCTCGGGCGTGAGACGGCGAGCGACGTGGCCGACTGGGATATTGATTTTTTTTTAAAAGATGCGATTGCTGAAAGAAGACCCGATTTTTTTAAATTCCATGCCATGCCAGCGCGTCGGGGTGTATGCGCGCCTCCTCGCGGGATTCTTCAATTGCACCAAGTGTAACGGCGTTCGTTGCCCGGCATCATTAGCCAAATGGTGGCTGAAAATATTTTTCGTGCTCGAATCCGAGGATCCATGAAGTCCGCTGCTCCCCGTTAAGGTTGTACTAAAGGCGTAGGTACCGAAGAAATTAAACGCTCTGCGAATTAACCGGGCGAAATTACCTTCCATCGTTGTCTGGGCATCAAGCGTGAAACTAGATTGATGAATTTCACTGCTTGCAAGTAATGATTTTTGTTGTTAATAAGGCTAGTGCTTGTGTGCATAGTCAACGACGGGGTAGAGAATTCTCTTTGAGCTCCGTGCGCACCTCTTCTTTCTTTTGTTGCGATTCGCCGGCGATGCTGCAGTCGACGCCCATAAAATTCCTGAATGTGCGTTTTCACGGTGTGCAGTTCGAAATGATTAATTCCCTGACGTAACAAGTGCGATTATGGCTTGAACATTTCGTGCACTTCCTCATTTTGCTCATGACAACAGGTTCCTGCATCGAACCCTACGGCATGCCTCGGAATACAATTTCTCGGAAGCTATTCGCTCGGCAAAGACCATCATATTGCCAGTCGAAGGTTTTTGTCTTTTTTTTCCTCGGGCGAAGTGGCGATTATGATGGAAGTACATATACTATTTCTCGGAAAGTGCTTGAGAAATTCTGCGGTAGACACAAGCCCTGCAATCCCACCATGAACCAATGGCAGTTGCGTTAGCCACACGGAGAGGCGGTGATTTCTATAATTAAGTTGGCTCGCTCTTTTCTTTTTCACTGAGCAAGATAGATCGGTGAGAAATATTGTAACAGTTGTCTTATTTTCCCTTTTTCTTGAAAAGGCATTGGCGCAAATGTGCATCCCCTTAATAAATATCATACTCACCGTTTGTTTAGTGAAACACAGTTCTGTATATCCCTCTTTGCATCAGTAATGCTGCATTATAAATAATTAATTTCAACCAGAATAATTCCGTTTTGATAGCTAAACTTTCACTTGACGGAAAACGGTTATGAATCTAAATATTGTGAATTTTTCCTCATTCAACCCTATCAATCCAATCTTTTGCTTTGCTTTGGCGTTGTGTTTTTTTTCATTCACCCTTGAATCATAGAATATCATATATGCTCCGGAAAGCACGAGACCTTGATTATCGATACTAGATGGTGCTGCTGTACGTACGGGCTCCATTTCGTTTCTACGAATTTCCCGGGTGAATCTTCTCATGGTTTCTGTCAATCCTTAAATTAGTGAAATAAGTATTAAATATACCTTTAGTATTAATTTATGTATTTTTATAAAATGATATTGCACATCTGGGATTCAGAGGCCGTTTGGTTGGATTTTATGGGAGGAAGGAGGCGATTTAAAAAAATTAATTCAATGAAATATGTCTCGGGGCTTGGTTGCCTATTTGCCTAATTTTTGATCAAAGGGCATACGTAATTTCTATCTTTTAATGTTTGTGAGCATAAAAAACGACATTTTTCACTTCACCTGTGCATGCGATTTTTCTCGATGCCCCATGGGGCTTGAGTTATCCCCGAGCGAATAAATATTCCGTCCGATCCTCCTTTTTTTTCGAGGTGCTTTGGAGTGCGAGGAGGAAGAAGAGAGTGTATCCACGCCTTGGGGCAACGATGCTGATGAGTCACTCGTCGAAGCACGCGCTTTTTTCTCGTGCCAAGTCGCGTAAACAGCATTGGCAATTCGTAATCGATTCGACTCGCGTGTGCGTCCCTCCCCGGTGCGTGATCGCGCTCGGGCGTAGGTAGTACTTCCCCGCGCGTTATTGCATATCGAGGGAAAGAGTTATTACTTGGCCTTGTTTCAAGCGGGCGGCGCGATCGTCGGGATGGCGGGCAGTGCGATGCTCCCTCGCTGCGTCCCCTAAGGCGGCCGCCTTTGCCGTTTACATCGTCCCGCCTCCCTTAAATTGCTCCTTTAAGGATGACTCACGGCGAGGGAGGCGTCTCGGTGATTGTGTAATGCCAGGGGGATCACTTAGGGGAGAGCCTCGGGATTTTCATTGGGCGTGGGAGTCTCTTCGTATTGGGATTCATATCGGCGCATCAAAATGCCTGCGGGTCACCCTTGCCTGATTTCACATCGAACGGGTGTTGATGATATATTCGTGTGTGTGTGTGTGCGCGCGCGCGCGCGTGTGATGCCGATCGTCGACCCCAAACCTTCCCACGTACCCTCGTACCCCTACGCTCTGCGAAGCCGCTGAAGTCTCAGGGTCAGAGCGTGAGCTCCATTAGTTCGTTCGCATACCATCTCTTGTGTGAGAGGAGGTTACGGGCGGAAAAACTCGCGGCGGTATTGGCCACAGTCCTTAGAAGAGTTGCAGCAGAACTTTCGATTCAATTTGTCGGATTTCTACGCATTAACGTCTTGCGTACCAAATTTAGAAATACGTCCTCAAATAATTGATTTGTATGAATAACTCGCTGGATTGTTTTTGTTGCGGCGGAGTGACTTGATTTTTGTTGTCGTAGGGAGCTTTAAATTCGTTGATTGCTTCCTCAATATTCATGCAAATCAGTTTCTTATGCCGGGGAAGAGTACGTATTTATAAACGCTGGAATATGGCCGTGAATCATGACCGTGAGGTTGAATTATTCATAGCGCTATTTAAAATGTTTCTTCACCGTGAGTGAACTGTCTTGGGTTTTGTGAGGGACCTTTGTTTGTCCGTCGCTATTTCGCCTGCCCAGAATGCCTGTTTGTGTATTTATTCCCAGGAGAATTAAGGGTGTAAAACTTAGTTTTACAGAACCCCTGTATCGGGTTAGTTGTTCTTCATCTGTGGAGCAATTAATTCTTTATTTTTCGTCGAGAGGTTGGCAGAAACATCAATCTCAGTGGCGGTTTCAAACGATAGCGGCGAAGGACATTCGGGGATTGAGGAAAAAAATATCGGCCCAATCTCTCCTCATTAACTATGCGAAAAATTCGCAATGTGAAAATCATTCGCCTGAACCGGGACCCCTCGATTTCACAGTGTAAGAGAACTCCTGGGTAGCTTAATCAGCTAAAGCACTCGGCCAGAAATCGAGGGATCCGGGTACAGCAGCGGGTTACTCCGTCAAAGTTACTGTCGCGGCATTTCCCACGGTTTCTTCATTAAGTAGTATTTTCAATAAGTCTCTTTCGGGGGCTGTAATTTTCAGGGGAATGGATCTCAAGATCCGTTGAGCGGTGATTAGTTGGAGTGTTGAACATGTGTGCATTCCCCTCCCCTCCTTATGGTCAATCTCAGATCCATACAATTCCTGTCAGTGTTATCTTCCCGTTTCTTCGGTAAAATGGTGAAATACGGAGCCCCCGCTTTCGTGACACATATGTTTCTATGTTCGTGATACATAGGCTTATAACTAATTTTAAAATTCATTTATAGCACCCTCAACTACTTTCGTCAATTTCAAGAGTGCCATATCACGACCTGTCAGTATGCACTCATCATTATTCCATATACCCATGCCCAGTTGATCGCTCCAAACGTGCACTTTCTTACGCCTCTCCCTTCTACCAAATTCACTTTCCGGCAACGGTGATCCGTTTTCACAATCTACAAACGCATTAACCGATCCATTTCTATTTCACCTCTCTGAAAATAATTACCGCCTCTTCGTCTCTTTCCATGTTGTAAATGTTTTGTCCACCTCGTTTTATTTGTTGATATTCGTGTGTATGCGTCTCTTATTTTTTGTTTATATGCCAAAATTAATTGACAACTGCATACGAGGCGAGCTATTTGTTTTTCCAATTATCCATTTCGTTACTGAATCGGTACTTGGCAATCCTTTCTAGCTGGCGTTAGTGGCGTGACTACCTTGCGCGTGCAGAGGCGGTTATGCAAGTCTCGCGCACTATAGTGTTGCTGCCACTGCAACCGTATTTCCTGTGTGGAAGTGGATGTCGGTTAACCGCTAATAAACAGCGATTAAAGTTAACTTGTCGGTGTATTTTCATCCCTTCCGATCGCGAATCAACTGTGCTCAGCAACGAGCGCCTCCTCTCTCCTCTCGTTTGTTTCATTGCGCAACCCAGTCGTCGCCGCCCGTTCGGTAATTGAGAGGCCCGCGGAGAAAGATTGTCCCAAGGCGTCCGCTGTTAGGTCATCATCCTTCCACGAAAATGTCCCGTTCGCTTTTTTCTTCGCACTCTTAATCCTTACGTTACAATAATTATACCCGTGGAAACGGCTCGTGAGGTGTGAAGTAGTTATTATTTAGATTAGCGCTTAGTAGTTGCTGAATTACGTGAAATATTCCGGTAATCTTTCGTTGTTGGAGCGCCCAACGGAAGGGTAAGATAATTAAGACGTGATGGGAATACGGTTATTATCTTCTTCGGTTAGCAATCATGCAAATGGCTTGATTCGTTCAGCCGCGCCTTGATGCTACTGCGCAGCAGCTCGATCAATCTTGTCAGCCTAGGTGTCCTATGAGGGCTCTTTCACTGGCTAGCCAGTCCTTCGGCGAAGGGTTCAAATATCATTGTAGTGTGTATACTACATTATCAATGTAATTTAAATTAGCCTCATGCTTCAAGCTAAAGGAGTTAAAACTTATATTGGAATATATAATAATTTTGGCATTGTTAAAAGTTAAATCGAAGTCTACTGATGTGCCGTATACAATTCATCACACTCGGTATAAAAAATATTTGACGGAAAAATCTGGTCAACGTAGTTTATGAAAAATAGCTCAAGTCGCAAAATAGGTATTTAATGTTTCAATAACCCAGTGTAGCGTATTCACGCTGCGAAACCCAATTCCGCCATGTGATAGTATTAGGCCGACTCGGTAATCGTAGCGGAGAACGCGCACGGAGGTTAAACCGATGTTCGCGGACTCTAATCTTGCATCGGACGTGGGTGTTTTTGCTGTGGTGCTCGCTAAAGAAACCACAAAAACTTCCGTTCCTATAGCGGAAAATCTTTGTGAATCAAAACAAATTATTAATTATCGTGGCACGCGAGTTATTACTGTGGCTCACAGTTGAGACAGAACCAACAGAGGAGCCTAACTGCGGCCAAGTACCGAACGGACGAAACTCATTTTAATTGGTGTGGTTAGAGTCGTTTGAGTTTACCTTCGGTCATCCCACGCGGGTGTGATCGACTCGCCTGTCGATTCTCTGGCGATGATGTCCCCGTTTTCCTTTCGCTCCCTCCGACGCAGAAAGAGGCCTCTGGGATTTTTCTTTTGATGAAACCTTGGGTCAAAGCATTTGTGGATTCCGCCACATTGAATTCCGTACGGAAGAGGAGCACTTGACAAATGAGCATTTGTAAGTTGATTGACTTCTGGGTGAGAGAGGAAGAAATGAACCCTCTAGTTAAAAGCATTATCCTAAAGATAAGTTGCATTCCCGGAGCAGACTGTTTGCTTAGAAGCACTCGACCCCAATTTATGCATTCAGTTGATCTATTCGCTCACTGATGAATCTAACATCCCAAATAATTGAAACGAATATTTCTCATTACTAATGGTTGCTGAAGTGAGTACTCATGTGTGAGATTTTCAGGGGTGTCTCAGTACCTATGCATTGTGTTGCTCATTGTATGATTTCTCCTTGTGACACATTATCAATGGTATATATTGACCATGGGCCGAAGTGTAATATTATGTGTATGCACCTTGTTTCACCACAGCGTGCGTATGGCATTTGTTTCACCAGTTGAGTTTTCATCACATTTTTACAGTGGCGTAGTGGAAACCGTGACAAAGGTAGACAGGAATCATATCTAAAGGAATTTCAAGCCAAGAGAGGGGTCACAGAGAAAGGGTGGAAAATATATTCATGGTCTCAGAGGATAAAAAATATTAACTATATAAGGAGCTACATTAAATAGAACATTAATTGCAATGTATATGTTGTCTTTAGAGGTTTTCACCCGAGAGCCAGTCTAGTTCCACTATGCCACTGCATTAAAAATGTAGTATAGCCTTTTATAAAGTAGGTACCCTTATCAGGACCTCCAAAACGTTTGCAATGTATATTACCAATTTTTCTGTCCTACTAATAAAAGCTATTCATATTGACTTACAACTATTCTTATGCCATCTCTAATTTGCAGCTTTATTAGTCAATTTTATCCATGAGCATAACATGAAAAATCTTTCTCTGTATTAACATGTCTCCTAATGCAAGTGTGAGCCCAACTAATGACGGAGAACAAGTTGGGATTTGAAGAGAGATCAGCTTCAATGTTCCGTGATAACATGAAAAATGTACCTCCTTCACCAGTCTGCCATTCTTACTGTAATGTCTATGCTTGGAGTTCCTACAAAGCCTATTCCATAACATTTTTATGCCATGATGTATTCTAGCATGCAGATTAGTGCTTCAAGTTATTATTTACTTTTGATTTAAAAGAAAGCAATTTCTTTTACTGTGACAAAAATTTGTCTTGTACTTTCATAATTTGGGTTAGATCTGAATCTGCTACCAAGTCGTTGAACACTATTGGTAAATGATCGGATTCCTATTCTTATTTATACTTGCTTTTGATGTGAATTTTACCTGAGCAAAGCAGTGGTTCACAACGGTATTTTGAAAATGAAGTTGAAAAATTAGATTCACTTCTGTCTGCCATTCTATTGAAGCACAGTGTACGATATATTGCATATCAGTGAATATTTTTTGACATATGAATTATTCTGAATTGACAGCACCGGACTAAATACACAGGAGTTGAAACTACAGATATTATAGTGTTATTGGCCACTTGGAAAAATGAAGAAATGAATATGAAAAGAGAGTATAAAAATCTTTTGGAGTTAAATTCCTTTTAACTCCTTCGGAAATGGAGCTAATTTAAATGAGGTCCCCTGGAGACAACAAGAATAGCATGCCTTCCACATTTAAGGATTGTTTAATGTGAATAGTGGTGATGGCTCACTGTGTACAGTTGCATTACCATTTTCACTGTTGATGAAGGCCTCTCGTGTTGTTTTGGCCTGGTGATTCCATGGTCTGTGTTAGGGGCCACCAAGATTGAGAACCACTGCTTCAAATTTGAATGTTTCTAGTTACATTAATGCTCCGTTAATTTTTGTAAGACTTCAGGAAGTTTTGTCTTGCTTTCTGGATATTTTTTTATTTATTTTTCAAGAAATGACATGTTATTATTGTGTTTGGATTACTCGCTTTATACTACATATTTTAAAATATTCTTAATGATTTTCCAAGGCCCTGATTTTGATTTTTCCTTAACTTTTGTAGTGGCTTCAAAGAAAGCATTTGTGTTCTCCTCTTCACAGTTTTGTATTTTGAGCTGCACTTAAGTTTACTCTGCAAACCATAAATTATTGTTTTTTAATGAAATTTAAGTGGAGCAGGTAGTTGCTTTGAAGGCATAACGTTTATAAGATTGTTCTGGCTTGGTGCTCTAGCTTGTTTATGATGTAGACAGCTCTATCCTAGTCTATTGCAGTGGTTCATGTTGTTGTCAATGTATTGGGGACTGTTACGAAGCCTAAGGTATTGCTTGCAATCAGGCATTTTTGCAGGCATGATGACGTGAACTGTTTCAAATGTTAGGACAGCAACCTCGTAGTATATTTATATGGAAGCATAATTGCATTCTCTGCTGTGTTGTAATGAGTCAGTTGCAAGAGAAGGAATGCAGTATGCTTCAATAGCTCTATCTACGTAGTTCCAAACAATGATTTCTTAGAAGTATTGCATAAAGATATTTTAATGCAATTGGTATTTATTTATTGAGAAGTTTTAGTTAATTTGCTATTAGGCATATGCAATAAAAAGTGAATATAAAATGATTTTATTTTATAATAATTCTTCCTCTCTTAATTTCAGGGAAAACATACTGTCAACTATGCAAAAAGAAGTGCTCAGGAGAAGTGTTGAGGGTTCAAGACAAGTACTTTCATATTAGCTGTTTTAAGTGCAAAGGTAAGACTTTAGTGAACTTTCAGCATAATTTGGACCTTGGAAAAATTAACTTTTTTTCCTAAGTGTATGGTGATATTGGTATGTTCCTTTCCATATAAAATTTCTATTAGTTCGTCTCATAGTAATTGGAATATTTTTTACCTAATACATCTAGTTCTTAGATATTTTTTCATTGAAGAGATTGCAGCGTTTCAATCAAATTGCATTGCATTTTTCATCATATTAAATTTTTTAAATAATTTTTTTAATTTCAAGCTTGTAAAGTTTCTGTGGCTGTGTGGTAATAAAGTGGTTTTAGCTTACTTTTAAATCCAATTCAAGAATGGTGGAGATCATGAAAATTTTAATTATTAAATATTTTGGTCACATTAATTTTTTTTTCTGAAATATTTACTATTGGGAAATCTATAGCACAGTGAGCACTTATTTCTTACTTTTTTTGTGAACCAGGTACATATTTGTTATTGTGACTTGGGAAAGATATGAGAAATTCAACCAGTTATTTGAAAATGGATTTGTATTCCTTACTTGAATCCATTTGAAGTGCAACCTTGTGCTTTTGCTTGGTACAATATTTCACTTGGCTTGTCCCAAAACTTACAACTGGAATTAAAAAAAATATTTCTCGAGTTTATCACATTAATTTCTTATAAGGCTGGACCCATACTTTCTTACTTTTGTCAAATATCTCTGAGTATTCAAGCCGTTGTTTGAGGAAGTATATATCCTAAACCATTGTTTGTTGTCAACGAGATGCTTACTAAAGAATTCATTTGGGTGAAACTATTTGGGTGTTGGAGTTTATGTACTGTTTTAAAGTGCGGTTAAATTCAATCCCTTCCAGTTTTAAATTTTATATTGCAATTTAATGACACTCAAACATATTGAATTTAAAGGTCTTGCTCTTGAGTATGTTATTGTGTTTCTTTAACTTTTATGATAAATTCATGGTGTAACCCATTCCCTGAATTTTGTTACTCATTCAGTGCTTCCAATGGTTGTGGTTTTGTGTTTGTATTGATTTTGAGTGTAATAATGTCCTTTTGAAATATTCATTAGCCTGTTAGTACTTTAATCTTTGGCTGTGACAGGATAAAATTAGCCAAGTAGCCAAAATAACAAGTTATTATTTTTAAGGAATAATTGATATTATTAGAACTAGCCTGATCATTATGTGTAGCCAAAGGATTAAAATTCATTTACAGACTTAAAACCATACAGCATACTCACAAGTGAACTAAATTATGAGAAACTCCAGATGGAAGTATATTTTGAAGTTAAATTAGTCATGTTGCATCTTTTATTTGGCCTTTTCAGGTGCTTGATGACCTGTCATCATTATGCCACAAATTTTCAAACCCTTTTCTCAAATTCATCCCTGCTATTACTATGTACTCCTGCAATTTAAATATTGTCTATTGTACAGATACCAACATATACTTCCAATATGTGGAAGTATAAAAGTAACTAATTTTATTAACATGTCATGTCTTTTTACAAAATTCAGGGATGTTTTTAAAATGACATGTGCCGTAGCCTTATGTCACACTTCATTCAAAGATCCAACTTTTTTTAGTCTTTTATATCTTGGAGACCTTGATAATCTATATTTATGAAGTATTGTCTAATAAGGGAATACTAACATATTTAACACTTTTTTATGCATGCCATGTGCCATTTTCAGATTTTTCTGATCTTATCTTCATGACATTATCTCATTGGAATCTCTGATCTACGCTGTGTCACTAAGGGGTGCTTTCTGTGTTATATCACATTTCTCAGGAACTCCTAGCTCCTCATGTTATTAGTATGTTAGTATTACTCTTAGTTGTGCTTTTCTATACACCTCCAGAATTATGGTGTGAAGTAATTGTTGGACAGATATTTGCCCTTTGTGTCCAATGTAGGTAAAGGACTTTCATTCTAGTTTACTCATCATCATAATTTTTATTAGAGTAATTTTGATCTGCATAATGTAATAAGGAATTTGAAACAGCTTTTGGCTACATCCAAAAATAAAGAGGTCAAATTATTTGGGAAATCGATCCCCATCTTTTGAAAAAGTTCCCACCTAAGGTCACCTGTCATGGTACTTTATTTTAGCATTCCAATAAGTTAACTGTTATTTGCTTCCTTTTTATGGGGTAAGTTATGTCTGCAAAATTACTTACTTACTGTTTCAGGGTCGAAGATAAATTTAATTAATTATTGGCTTTCATTTGATGAAAAATTAATCTTAAATATTTTATTCCCAGCAAATTAACTTCAATTTTTTTCTGGTGATGCTACAATCAGAAGTGCGTCCATGAAGTGATGCCTTCCATTCCAGATAGTATATATTCATAGTTGAAACTTCATAATTTGAATTTTAATTATAGCAGTTAGTCAAAAATAGTTGAATAGGATTTGGCACAGAAATTAAAGATATTCATATTTTTTCACTAGCATTGAAAGTAGCTATAAATTTTAGGAATACCTGCCAGTTTTGGATGGTATTAGCATGGAGGATGACATACTAAAAGCATGAGACCCGTATCATTTTATTTCTGATAAAATAAATGGAAGGTATAAATGATAGAAAACATTTTCTGAGTTCTCTCAGTGTTCAAGAGATAAACCCCAGCCCTCTCTATGCCTAGCTTATTATCCTATCTCTGGTTACGCTTGTGCATATTTTCATAGTATTATTTTTCTTACTTACAGTTTGCAAGGGTTCTTTGGCCCAGGGTGGATTTTTCTTTAAGGATGGTGCCTATTACTGCACAACAGATTACCAGAAACAATTTGGAACAAAGTGTGCTGTATGCTGTGAATATGTTGAGGGAGAAGTTGTGTCTGCCCTAGGGAACACCTATCATCAAAAATGTTTCACTTGTGCAAGGTGCAGGTAAGTTGTCATTCCATGGAAGAGATTGTAAAAATATTTCATGGGGTTTTGCTTGATAGAATTATTCCCCAATTTGCTGTAGAATCTTCTAGAGAATGGGTATTTTATTTATAATATTGAAATAAAAAAATAATGATACAATTCTTCGTATTGTGAGCTCAATTTGCTAATTAGAGATCCTTAGTAAGTTGAACTCCGTAGAATTTTATTAATTAGTAACTTTAGGGATCAGGGAGAAAAATTAATATGACATATGCACATAATAATGTGGGCAAAAAATATTTATTAAATGCCCATTTTTATTTGGCATGCTTCGGCCAGAAAATCTTTAGTGTACAAAACAATTACAAGAATGCTATTTATTGGTTCAAATAGAAGGGTAATCAAGAAACATTATTCATATTACTTTTATGTTATTTTGCAGGCAACCATTCCCAACGGGTGAGCGAGTGACGTACACTGGCAAAGAGGTGCTGTGTCAGAAATGCGTGCAGATCCCAGTCCTAGAGTCTCAGTCCTCTCAAGTGAGTCCCACAGGATCTACTCCAGGTGAGTTGAGTGAATCGCCAAGGGCAACCCACTCTTGTGTCTCCTAAAAAGTGGAAACTAGGTTAACTGATTTGTCGAATAAAATGAGGTAAACATAAAATGCCCCAAGATTTTAAATTATCATCAAAGTAAAAGTTGCATCTGGTGGTGCGACAATTATTGGCTTAATCTGGAGTGGAATGTTGGAGCCAAAATATGAGTATGCATCAAGTTGTGCATGTTGAAATTTTAACTAAAGTTTCTTTAGATTCATCATTTTAAAATCTCAGTATCTTTGGTTAAATTCTTGCTGTTAATAACAAGCAAGATGAAGATGGTTCACTAAAATCAATTAATCAAAATTAATTAAAAACGGGGAAGAGATGTGGAGAGTTATTTTATGAAATGGGCCAACTATGGTGCATATACTGTGCCGATTTAATGTTGTTGCAAGAATGCTCTAAAGTGCACTCGTCATAATGTGTGCCAATTAAAATTGCTGTGCATGATTCTCCTCATAAGCAAGTACATTTTCACAATTTTCTTCTCATCTCCTATTAATTCATCCTTCCTTTCTCCTGGGCTTTCATCCCACACTTTCACCCATTGTCTGCTGTTCGTACCTTTCCATCTCCCCTCCCCACTATCATTTCACATAATGCTATTGTCTTGAATCACCCATATTTCCCACCATGCTCCCTGAGATGTTGAGCATCCCTGCTTTCACTTCTCCATTCCCCTTTTGCTGGGGATGCCTCATCATTTGAAGAATCAAAGGACTGGGATGTGGATGAGAGGTTTCATGGAGACCTCCTGACCAGAAAGGTCTCGTGTTCAGTCTCACCCATGGATTTCTACCTCACAGTGCCTTTGTGGGGCCAACTGACTGGATGTCCTCTGTCTTTTTTTGTGATGCCTGAATGCATTGAGGGTATACCCCCTGGACTATCCCTATTTGATCCTATATCTTTCTAGCCTCAGTTACTTGTTGCCCTATATATCGTTTCTAGTGACAGCACATTTTCCTCCAAATTTATTGGCCCAGTAGACGTGATTCAGTTGACTCTTTGAGTGGTGGTGTGATGTTTCGGTGTTAGTGATGTGAATTGTGAAGATAATCCATTTCTCTCTGGTTTCTTCTGCACTTCAGAATGTGCTGGATGTAAGGAGGAGCTGAAGGAAGGACAGGCCCTGATAGCTCTTGATCGCCAGTGGCACATTTGGTGCTTCAAGTGCAAAACATGCGATGCTGTTCTTCATGGAGAATACATGGGAAAGTGAGTGACTAAATTGTGTTGATGGCATCATTCGATGTAGTGTTGTTCCAAGTCAATTGCTTTAGCATTTATATCAATTATAGTGTGCTAATTAAAACTTTTTGAAGTAATAAGAATGGTAAAATGTGTAATGATCAATTTTAATTTCATCATTCTGTACCTCAGCTGTACTCCAGCTTTCTGTAGTGTTGTCAGTTTGAGTCTTCTCTCTTGCATGAATGCTATGTTGTCATGAATGGGATTTTCTTTGGTGGAGTTGATCGTGTGATATGGCCTTAGATTTCCGTAAAAATCAAATTACTAGGACTAGTGTCATTGTGAACTCTGTGCCATTTGACAATATAAATCCATACATATTACCTCTCCTCTCCTCTCGTAATTGATTCATTGCTGTAATAATATACAGATAAAATATATAGGTCTAGTGTATTCCAATATATAAATGGCAGACTGTAAACATTTTTTTAAGTTTTTTTCACCAGTATATACAGAGTTTGTAATTTTTAAAAATGAATCAGCTGACCCAAGACTTAATTACTAAACCATAAAAATTATATTCATGCCTCACAGAATTAGGTAATTATAATTATATAAAATATTATGGCATTGATCTTTCTTTATGTGGGTGAAAGGAATGGTATTTTATACAAAATAATATATTTTGGGGGTTCCTCTTGGACTAAGGCCACAGCCATTAAGTCTCTGAAACACATTCAAGCCTGAGTCTGCATTCTAATATTCTTTTTATATGTTATTTCTGCTCCTTTAGGGATGGAATACCATATTGTGAGAAGGATTACCAAAAGCAGTTTGGAGTGAAATGTGCATATTGCAGTCGATACATATCTGGGAAAGTTCTTCAGGTGAGTGAGGATTGCATTGAAGTTATTGCATTTTTGAAATATAGAGTCTTCTGTTCTGGAGGTATGTGGATATATATTTTTTTTATTTTAATGATGAATAATTAATTTCCAAATTAGTCGGTAGTCATTTTAATGAACTAAATATTTTTATTACTCATTGGAAATTGGAAAATTGTGATGAAATGATCATGCCTTACGTTACCATTGATCTGTGAAATGTACATTATGTTTTCCAGATTTCCTTATTTTTTTCATTTTCCTAAAACTTATTTATTTTGTTAAATATTTTTTTTCTGTAAATTCTGATTTATTTTTATGAACAAAGACAGAAGTTTGAATTTTAGAGGAGTATTTCCCTCACTCACCCCCTGCAAGTTAGTCTGCTGTGCATTTTGTGTGTGGTGTTGGTAAAGAATGAGATGGATTAATCTTTAATGGGGTTGTTGAAAAGTAATTTGTTTTGTGTGTAGTTTTATATTGTTTTAATGCTCTGTACCTAGTTATGAGTAGTATATACTGGTATGAGCTAAGATTGCAGTAGTAGTATGAATGGGCTGCTTACCTGATAGATAGTTAATAGATTTGTTCGTGCAAGGGTGAAGTTTTATGTAATCTTTAAAAGTCTTCATTGCTCAGTTTTTCCGTGGTAATCATGGGCATATGCAAAGATTTATTAAATGATTTTTTTCTCTGTAAGATGAAGAATGGAGAAAGGGATTTGGGTTTTGGTATTTTGTTCAAATAGAAAAAGCCTGAAAGGGTCGGAGGTTGCACCAATCCCCTCCCTTATGTGTCTAGGATTAGTAATCTAGTCACTTAAATTAGTTACTCTCATTACTGCAATAATAGATTACTATCAAAACAATTTCAAAATTCATCTTCTACTTAAAAAATTTCAACATTTGATATGTCAATACTGCCCAATGAATTTCTTGCTTTTCAATGAAACTTTGTTCTATAGAGTTCTATGGAGGTTCTAAGGGCACCTACATGTCTGATATCAGATCTGGAAAATGTGAACAACAGAAATTTGGTTGTAGCTAAATTCTCTGTTAAGCTGTTTACTCATTAGAATATGAATCAATTTTAAACTAAGTGAATATTATAATCCAAAGCATTTAGCACAACTTTAAATTTTCTTTTTGTGGTGAGTATGGGGTAATAGGATAACTACTTGAAGAAAAGATGTCCATTCACTGTTTAATCTTTTGCTTTATTTCAATGTTTCAGGCTGGAGACAATCATCATTTCCACCCTACTTGTGCTCGATGTACAAAGTGTGGCGATCCTTTTGGAGACGGAGAAGAAATGTACCTACAAGGTATTGAATAGTGCTTTTCTGTGCATTCAGGAATTTTTTCGTGTTTATTATAGCTCTAGCTCTTCTTAATGCATTAAATTCCCTGTATCTTTCTGAATTTCAAACTAGATAAGAGTTTTCTTTTGCTGTCATCATTACTCAGTTATGATTGTTAAATATGTTGATATTTATCCTTGCTCCACCCAAGTTTGTATATATACATACTAATTTTCTTACAAATATCTGAGTACAAACACAAAGATGAAAGAGAAGTATTTTGAATTTTCTGTATTATAATTCTTAATCAGTTTGTTCACTCCTATGTCCTGTAATGTTCAAATAACTCATATAAGCCTTTGAAAATCAAGGATGTCTTCCATCATATATTAGCGCGTCATCATTCTCTTGATGAATTCATTAGGTACTGTGATAAGTTCATTTCACTACTATTGGATATGGTACTTGACCAAATTTTTTATCATGTAGTTTTCATTTCCAAGCAGCCCATAGCTTCACTTTTCTGTATAGGTATTTTCATTTTTTTAAATGGCTACTTGTTAGGAAATAATTTAGCAAAAATATAATATTTTGTCATCAATTATTCAATTCATCAATTATGAATAAAAATTGATGAGTATTATGGTAGAGTATTATTAATGAGTGAAAAGCACTTCAAGATAGAGATTAATTTTGTTATGCGTTAGATTCATCTCACTTATTAATTCATACCAAGATGATCAGTTACTTAAAAAATGAATAGTTGGTAAATTCCACTGATTAAACATTTTTTAAAATTTATGATGTCAGTGAACAGAACCATTCTAAAAAAAGGTAAATGAGCAATATTGTTTAATAGTAGAGATTAAGCACATTAATTCAGTCACTCTACACACACACATTAGTTCAGTAGAGATTAAGCACATTAATTAACACAGTCATTAGTAGGATAGGAAATATTAATAAAACAATTTTGTAGCAAATTTTCAACAAATAATTTCATGCCATTATATTTTTTTATGGGTCTGCTCAAATTTCCATGCATAATTAAAGTATTTTTTATAGTTAAAATAATGAATTTCTTCATCAATGTTCTTATGTTTTTTTTATATTTTAGAATATTGATTATTTTAAAGTACATTATGATTTTTAATGGTTGATAAGTAGCTTGTTTTGAATATTTGTCCAGTCAATAATAGAAGATCATTGTCACATTTCCTATGAGTGGAATGGGAATTGAAAGGGTAAAATAAAATTTGATTCCACCATTGCAACACTAATTAAATCTCTTAGAGAATGGTGAAATATCAGCTTAACTAATGGTTAGCTTATACATTAGATAATTATTCAGGCAATCAATTTTGGTGAAAACATATATAAATTTGAAATCATTTTGAACAGGTTGAAATTAGCTTTTAACAAATTTCCCATTTTATTTTGAAGCCTTCGGGTAAGTTTCTACCAGTATACTATATTATTTTCCCCT
Organism: Calopteryx splendens; assembly: GCA_002093875.1. Taxonomy (NCBI): domain Eukaryota; kingdom Metazoa; phylum Arthropoda; class Insecta; order Odonata; family Calopterygidae; genus Calopteryx; species Calopteryx splendens. The sequence goes on from LYUA01000346.1 coordinate 832,382, forward strand.
GGAATATTTTCTTTCTGCATTTTCCACGTGAGTGTATCAAGATGCATGGAAGTGATTTTACGGCCCAACAATCCACGGTCATATTTGTCACGCCAATGCCATAATTTGTTCATATTGGGTTGTCACAGAATTTCTCTATAAATAATGCTCCTGCCATGGATTCCAGGTGCTGCAATTTGGCACCCTCGTTGTGGACCGGGACCAACTGAGAATGGCACAGTGCTCAATGGCTCCTTGGAGAATGGGCATGGAGGAGGGGGTGATGGCCACAGGTCAGGTGGAGAGGATAGTAAGGATGGTGGAAAGGATTTTGACCACATGAGCAGCTCGGCTAGTGAAATTCAGGTAAGGGGAATCTTCCCTGCAAGTTTCATGATTGGAGGAAGGACACCACCTCAAAAGGATGCCTTGGGAGAAATTCACTGTTTATACTATTGCTTCAGCATGTATACTAATGCAATATATTTAAGCCAAAAGGCTGAAGTTTGCTCTGAAGTTAAATATTTAAACCACTTAATTGTTTTAATCTCATTCAATTAAAGAGGTTGAATAACAAGATTGTATTGTGTACTTTTATTGTGTATACTTAAATCTGACAACTCAATCTTTGTTAATTCGTTATTAATCATTAGTAGGGTTGAAAATTTTAATGACTGTTGTTGCTGATCGTCACTATTGAAATTTATTTCATTCACTCTCACCAGAAAATTAATTTTGCATGGATCTAGATAATCTTTGTTAATTTTTCATGTCTCTGAAGTTTTTTTGCTGTTAATTAGTTAGACTTGATTCATGCATGGCTTTAACATTTTTCTTGTTTGAAACTCTCAATCATGTTTATTTTTTTTGGATACATATGTTTATCCTTGTAAAAACAAATCATTTACTCCTCTAGGAGAGGAAAATATATTAGTGTAATTAATTTGTTGTGCTCAACAGCATGAAAAGTTGCATTCATTATTGTGTTTTATGTTATATTTTTATTTGAGATGATATTTGGTAATTTTTCAAATTTAGAGCATGCCTAATTTAATCATGTAATGGATTGCAATGTCATTAGCTCATTTTGTTCAAGTGATTCATGTTTTTCATATTGTTGCTTATATTTAGTGATAGAAAGTGAATGAGACATTATTATATTAATTTTGAAAATGGCATGCAGTGAGCTTTTGTTTGGAAAGTAATAGTTTTTTGTGATATAGTTTGATTTTTTATGTTTTTTTGTTTGGTTTCAGTTCTCCATGAGATCCCGCACTCCTAGTCTTAACGGTTCTTTCTATAGCCCATATAATAGCCTCTCAAGAAAGGTTGGTCTATAGCAATAATTTACAGTCCAAACCACAGTTGGCTGTTTTTAATTATGGTTTGACTCAGCATGCTGAGTGTAAATGATCTACTATTTGTCTTTTTATGAACACCTTTTTATGTACCACTAAAAAAAGTTCTCTTTACTAAAATGTAATTTGAATTCAGGATCACTGTTCATTTAATGTACACTAAAAATCTATCAAGTCTTTGAGAAATTGATGCCGGTGTGGTAAGTGTGCTACGTTCAAGAGAGTAAGATTGGCATTGTTTTTTATTTACTTGACATTACTTTTGATGGAAGATTGTTTTATCATGCCATCCAAGTAATGCTGTTTTCATACCTTGGAAATAAGCAGTAATGTATTTGGTATTCTATCCAAAGCTATGATTACCAAATTACGTAAGTAATAATACTGAGCTCTTACTATTAGTCTTGAATGAAAATGTTTATTCTACGTTTATAGTTTCAATAACTTTTCTTTACATTCACTATTTCTTAACTTGAATGTGTTTCTTAGATGTTCTGATTCTGATCTTAGATGTTTGGCCAGCTGTGCTCCTCTTATAGTTAGTGTGGATGCTGGCTAATATTGCCATATTAAGTTTGAATCAGCCTAAGCATGGGTGTTGTGTTATGACTGTTTACTTGGCTTAGTTATGTTTTATGATCTGTATAGGGTTTTATTTAGTATTTATTTTATTTTTTGGCAAGAAAGTGGCTTATTTCATAATGTTGCATTCAAGTACCAAGTTATTTTTGCATACATATATCATTGTCTGTGCCACCATATTGAATGTGGTTTTGGCTATGAAACTGTTTTATTCCCATAGATATATCCAGTACACATGGCATATTTTGTAGGGATGGGATACTTGGTGAGATTTTAAATCTCAAAGAAAGTTTTACAAAAAAAAACAATTTATGTGTTAGCTTTAATCTCTTATATCATTCATTAACACATTTAGTGCTACAGCAAAATTTTAATTTATTAATGGTGGCTGAAAGCATTTTTGAACGATTACAAACAACCAAATTCATATGATGTGAATTCATGTCATGCTATCTTTGGCAAGCATCCTTCATGATAAGAATTCATTTCATACATTTATTGAACATGTTGAATTTTTTAAATATGTAGTCTGATTTTCAGCAATTATAAGAGGTGCAAAGCTGCCATTCCCAAGTTATTACCTATTATCATCAGTGTTTGAAAATGGTCCATCATGGTCTCCCATAATCACATTGTCCTTTAATAATATCAGTTTTAAAATATGTATTAAAGCACTTGTTTAATTGCAGCTTATGAGCTAAGTTTAAGAAAATGAATTTCTAGTTATTCGGATTTGTTCCCTTATCCTATCTTATAAATTCATAGGAACTAAAACTATTAATTTGCATTTGTGCAAAGTACCCATAAATTTTGGTCTTAAAGTCAATTGTAGAATGAGTGCAAGAGATCATAATTTTTTTGGGAACCAGATATTGAAGTTTATTAGTGATTTAGTTTTTTTTTAAATTGGTCAATGAAATAATTTGTTTAATCTTAAGAGGTTCTATATCTCATTCCCAGAAATGGCAAAGAAGTTGGTAAGGCTTTAATTGTCTTTCTTCTCTTAGATGTCCGAGATACAATAGCATATTCAGAAAGAAATATTAGAATAACAAATAGAAATTAATGCCAAAAGAAAAGTTGAGTCTTGCTTAAAAAGCAGTTTGAGTCAGTGGCCCCTTGCTCAAAGCGAAGGATAAATATGTTATCATGTTGCAATTCTACAATCCTTTTGTCTGTTCTGTCATCATTTGATGTATGTAGAAAGTGTTTTTTCCCTGCTACTCCAGTACTCCGGTGGATATCGCACTGGCAGCCCAGGTCTTATCCTGCGAGAATACAAGGGAGGCCAGCATTATGGTGGGGAGGACATCAGCCGCATATACACATACAGCTACTTAACAGAGGAGCCAACTCATGGTTATCTCAAGAGACCAATTGACCCATATGATAAGCCTCCCACATCACCTCATTTCCATCGCCCTCCATGTAAGTTGCTTTTCCGTAGTGTGTGTGCGCACAAATGTGCTATTTTGCTGAGGAGAGGAGCAGAAATGTTTTTCAGATTTTCAGATCTTGTTAAAAGAAAACTAAGAGATACTGGAGCACAAGACCTGATTTCTAGTGGAATTCTTTTTTAAGTACTTAGAACTCTGCAGAATAATATGGCTTTATCAGTAGCCTACCAAAAAATATCAAGATTCTTAGGAAGGAGTGCCATATTTTAATAATCTTTTGGTGATTGTCAGTAGTATTTGCGGCCGTGATTGAATATGAAATTCAACGTATTGAAATGATACTTCTGTGCCCATCATTCAAAATTTTTGTTTCCATGTGTAGCCATCTCCCTCCCTAGAATAAATCTCCCTCCCCATTCTCCCTAGAATATGCAGCCCTTGGGTTGCAGTCAACCAGTCTTCGGAT
>LYUA01000346.1:845914-865158 GCA_002093875.1 Calopteryx splendens
TCCTGCCACACGCCCTAGCGGCAGCTTGCGGAGTATTGTGTAGATTTTTTTTTTTGAAACATGCCTCTGTTATAAAAACCATATATAAAACAAGGACTTACTGTAAATTTTTTGCGTAAAATTATCCAGAAGCAAACATTTATTAGTCTCTTTGGTTTGTAGAATGTTTTATGTATTTTATTCTCATAGAAACTTCAAGTAATATAAAATATTAAACTTTTGCGACAAAAATGTCTTCCATTACGGTCCAGTGAAATATTCAAAATTTTTCTCTCATTGGACATTTTTGTTGAGTGTAAAACTAGTAAAATTACAAAAAAATAAATGAAGGATTTTAATGCAATAGGTAGCTGGAGTGTACCTGTTTATTAATACTTATTTGCTCTGTTATTTAAACACTTTTGCTTTTGAAGTGGCACAAGCTATACTGGCAATCCAAAGAAGGGTAAACTGCATGAAATTTTTGTTATCTTACTTCCTGTATTGTATGTTGATGATTTAACAGCACCATGTAGACAGCTTGTATGTTATTTGTTGCAATTGTTTGTCACTTATCATTATGGTATTATTTTTCCAATTCCTAGTGCTTGCTTGCATGATGAAATTGTTTATTGAAAGAGGTTCCATTAGAAATTTTTCTTTTGTATGAAAATATTGTCAGTGAATATATTGTATAATACAATGGTTCAATAATTATAATTACATTTGTTTTTTGTGCTTGTAATCAATACTACCATCAGTACAAGGATGCATATTAACATTGTATCAATCACTAGGTTGAAAGTTGTATGAATGATAAATCTTTATCATTTTATGTTTTACTAGGAATGAGTGGGAAAGGCATGAGTGTTAAGGATGGAATAGAATAGTAAATATTTTTCTTGTCATTTCCAATTTGGGAATTATGAAGGGGAATGGGAATACGTTTTGGACAGAAATAGTGCTTTCTTGGAATATTATTAGAAGCTTTGCGATATTCTTCTTCTTACTAGCTGCATCCCTTTTACTAAGGGTCAGCTTTAGTTATACAAGACTTGGAAGCATGTGTTGGTAATAGTACATATCTCCTCTATTATGCAGAAGGATGGAGTTCTACTTTAAGCCAGTTCCAATGTTGAGGGTTTAGTCCTCACAGTTTTCTTGTACCACATGTGCATTACACGTCAAGCTAACAATATAACATAAGTAAATTTTTGCACAATAAATGATGTGAATTAAAAAAATGTATGACCACTCTTTATAGAACAGCCTTCATGTATTAGTATTTGGGAATGACTTGTAATGTTTAGAGATGATTAGTTTTTATTAAGATGTACATGTTAAGGTTGGTGAATTTTATACACCCATGTATGGTGAAACTAATTTCAAGACTGAAAGTCATAAAATCAAAAGTCCTTTTTCCTGAAGTAAATTTTTTGGGGAAGTCCTTTCCCAGCCATAATTTAGGGAGGATTAAAAACATTGAGAATTCCTGAATTGTCCAGATCCTACTCATTCCTAGTTTTTTGTTTGTTGTATTTAATGACGAAGCATGCATTTTGAAATTCAAAATATGAATGTATCTTGATATGTTTGAATGTTTGATGTATAGATTAAAATGTAGTTTTTTGAAGTGTTTGATGTAACATTTAAATTCCTGTTTTACTATTTGAATATGTACTAATGAGGTGTTTATTAAATGTGATCATAGATTAGCAATTTGTTATGCCTCTTGAAGAATTTTCTGTCATGGTGATTATTATTAAACAGATATGTTTGCCTAATCAAATGGGACCAATAGTGATGTTATTAGTTAACTATTTGTGGAATCCAATTGCTCTTTGTTAACCTTAAGTTGAGACTTATTAATATCAAATTTTTAGGTATTGGCTATGAACACTGATTAGTGGGCAACCTCATTTTTTTAAGCAGGCAATTGACGTGGTAGTTTAGTGAAATTGTTTGTTATTCTCATCCAGAATATAAATATTTATGTGGTCTCTGGGTTCACTCCAAGGGTTTAGTTACCGTAACCACTCTTTTGTCATTTCTGCACCAATACTGCATTTACAAAAACCTGATATTTTTAAAACTTGGTAAGAAAATTGTGAGCCTAAAATAAGTGTATTTGAATGCCAATATTTTTCTGGGGAAAAAATCAACATTCATAATTACTTGCCCTTAAATTCCTTTCCATAGCATATTTTGTGTATGATCTATTCCCAGTGATATTTATTTGCTCTTTTGACTCTTGGCCTTCCTTCCTAAAGTTAAGTAAATTGTTTCAATTCCACAGTTGGTAATCTATTAAGCTTTTTTGAAAGATTTTGAAGAAGTATTGTGGTATTATTTGATGGTATAAATAAAAACCAGCTAGCTTTAACAGAAAAAACATAAGTCTAAATAAATAAATTAGCCATCAGATTTTTATTAAACATTTTGTCTTCAATAGGCAATCAATATCGGTAGATAGGCTATATTGGTACCTTTATTAATGTACCTAATGTGCATTCAAGGGGGTAGTCACTCAACAGGGTAATTGGGGTAGTTAGCCAGAGTGCCAGTCCTATATTGGCAATATAAAAATCATTAAAATTTTGGATTTATGTAGTGTCTGCCATTTTGGTACAAGTTAGTTCCTCTCTGCATGCATTTATAATGTTCTTTTGAACTAAATGGCTTTGTAGTGATTTTTTCTTTAGTAACACATTGAATCAGATATGTATCTGTCGCAAATTCAAATTGGCATTTGACAATTCAAATAATTATGTTGATAAGGAAAGTGTTTGTGGTGTAAGGTGGTTTTCGATGACCTCTTCTATGCCAGGCAATATACATACATATATTTAATGAATGGTAGTACTTATAGTTACTTAGAAAGCATGCACATAAATAGTTCCAGGCTCGGAAATAATTTTTTTGCTTTAAATGAAATACTTCCATTGTGTCATTTTGGTATATTTTTGTATTTCACTCAATGGCAATTACTCAAAGCATTAGAACTTGAATACACTGGCTTTTGATTCCGTATGAAAATAAGAATGTATCATGATAAATGAGATAATTTTGTAACTTTTGTTCTATTCAGGCATTGTCATCATTATCAATTTGATGGTACTATCATCATAAATAGTCTATTGAAACTATATTTTTTCATTTTGATTTGTAACCAATGTAACCATTAATATGTGGTAATTCTCCAGAATAGTAAAATAGGCAAAATGCAGAAAAGTAGTAAATATTAACAGTTCACGTATACACTGCTACATATTAAATTTTCAAAATTACAATTAAAAATTTTATTAAATAAAAGAATATCAAGATATATTTTGTTTTCACACAAAAATCCCTGCATCCTGTCACTTAGCATATGTTTTAAAATGGAAAATAATATCTCCACCTCCACAAGATTTTTCAGGGGTGTATATTAAGGAATATGTCAAAAAAGACTTAATGTCAGCTCTTCCCAGAATTTCCTAAATTGTTAATTTCTTCAGATCTTGATTAGCACACAGCACTTTTTCTCAAATACCAGATCCTTTTCCCGTGAAATCTAATAGATTTCATGCATGGTATCTTCAGTCAAATTTATTGAAATGGCCAAAGTCTTTCACTTTTCCAGTAAAGTGATTGAACCAGGGTACTCTTAAAAGTAGGCCATAGTGTATGCCAAATTGTAGTTGATGAAACCCATTTCTGGCGGTTCCTTCTCAATGTCTGTAGGATAAGCTTCTTCTTCATTGAAGACACTTTCTTATCTTTTCAAGATTGGCTGCCTATTAGAGAATAGGAGATATCCATGTCCACCATCTTTTCTAAACAGGCCAAGAAGCCAGTGGCTGACCTGTACATCTGGCAGTATTTCATGGAAAGTCCTTAGGCAAGAGGGAGCTTTTAAGAAAATTTTCTGTGCTTTAAAAATAAGGACATCAACATCAGCAATTAGTATCGGTGTTCCCTCTGCAATTCTGTCCAAAGTATGCACTATGCAGGTCAGGTGTAATATTTTGGGGAAAAACTTAAAGAGATTCCCATGGTGTCTTATTATATGAAGCTCCGTCCATTACAAATAGGAGAATATTGTTGAATGAAAGCATGACATAAAATGAGCCTTTCTTCGAACAGGAATGCAACAAATGGTCTCGAAATTGAATTAAGAAATCTGTAAATCTATTCTTTGATGGACTGAGAACATTATTTTTAAAAATTGAAACTGTGATGAACATAATAGGATGAGATGATTCTGCCCATATACTCTCCTCAACTGTCATTAAATTACATTATAGAATATTTATAGTGCCAGAGATATTCCTTCATTAATTTTGTGTTCATAGTTACTTTAATGGGGCTAACTTTGAAATACCATATCTATTAGTTGCTCAATATGGTCAATAATACTGTTTTTTCATTGCACTTTTAATTTAAAAATTTGTTTAAATAATCTAATTCGTTTTATTAACTGGCATAAGTGTAGCTGGAGGGTCAAGTATTGTGTAATTTAAAGCAGTTAAACAAGCTCTTAATAATAGCAGCTATTCTCGTGTGACTTTACTTGAATTTCCTTTGGGAAATGTGGCCAAGTGTGGCATTGACAAATGGGCTTGCAGGGATTGCAAGCCCATTTGACCTTGGTCCTTGGTGAAGCTCAATTTATTGCTCTTTGGGTATGCAGTTGGATTAAAATGAAAGCCATTTCATTTTTTTGCCCCTTATATTTTATAATAGAATTTTTAGTAACATGAATGTTTGATGTGTGCTTCCTAAAAAAGAATATTTTTCACTTGTAGTCTTCTTTTTGTATCTTTAATATACATAAGTATGTTAATCTAAAATCTGATACCTGTTTTGCCGTAACTATTGGTTTTCATTCAGTAGTGAAGGAAAGACATAATTTTAAAAAAGAACAACTACATATTCTTTAAATATCATCAATCTTGCCATTTTTTTAAGATTTCTGCAATTGTGCATATTCATTGAGGTTTGTGAATTTACCTTAGGCAGTGGTAAAAATTGGAAATCAATACTTACCTCATTTAAAAAAATCCTGAAATTTATTTTTTTTTCTATTGAAATGTTTATTTTTTTAACTGGATGTCTAATTAATTCATAAATATGAATGACATGATAATGTCAGGGAATGCCTTAGAGTTGGTCCAAATACCCTTACAAAATAAATTGCCAATGATTGTTTGGGTTTTTCAAATTTGAAGGAAAATTATTATTTTAATATTACTCAAATAAATATAGTTATTTTTTATATATTCTGTCACACTATTCCTCTCTTTAAGTTCCCCATATCCTACTGTAGTATGAAATGATTCTTAGGTGTATAACTTGTTACTGGTTCTAATACAAAGAATGGTTGATAGGGTGTTGCCCACCAGAATTTCGAGCACGTCAATGTATTTGTAATTGAGTTTCAAGTTCATGTTTTGCCATTTTTATTAATAATACATAATTTGATACTTCCCATAATTGACTGACTATTGGTGCTTTGTTATGAGGTTTGTAAGCTATGTCTGATTATAACCTCTACCCTCATATTTCAGTCCACTTACTAAATTTTTCATTCTAATTAATGTGCCGTTAAATTTAGTTGATTAGTTCTTCTATAGTCATGGATATCAAGTCTAAATTAGTGGAAAGCATTGTGTATTAATTACTAATTACGTGAAAATAAAGAAAAACCAAGTGAAGCTTGCTCTTGTTAAGATTTTGATTTTTTTTGTCAGCATACATAATTTAAAATGAATAACCATTAGCATATGATAAGCTAAAATTGGCCATAAACTTTGCTTTAATATCACAAATTACATTGTTATATAGTTATTTACTTGAGCATATTGGTATTATAGGAGTTCAATCTTCATGCCTTATTTGTGTTATGAAAACAGCACAATCTTTTATCCATTTTAATGTCAATATATTGTGAACTTAATAAAACTTGAATATTGTGGGAAAGAAATAATGATAGGTCTTCTGAACTTTTACAAGGCAGTATCTTTCTGAGTAATTAAATAGGTAATAAGTAAGTGTCAATGTATCAAACTAATTACTGTGTATGTTTCTAAAAAAATATTAAATATGCATGATGAGGCATGGTAGATCAATTTATTTGTATGGCATTTAGTTAAATAACTCTTGGCTTGATGTTAGGAAAGAATAATGTGTAAATAAAAGTAATTGATTTTTTTATATTGTTTTTTGTTATGTGAATCGATTGGCACTTCCAAGTCTTGCATGTTTGTTTGATTGTGTGGATGTCTGTTTATCTTGTTTGCCAACAGTCGTTTCATCACTACATTCGGTTCCAAAACCGGGGTATGGACTGAAATCCTCTACTTTGCCAGTGGCAGGAAGGAATGGTGGTCCAGCGGGGTTAGCTGTGAGTATATGCTCTCATTTTTAAGTACAATAGAACCCCATCACCTACATCGCCAGTATGTACCCTCGAATGAAAGGTTTTTGTTTTAAATTTTAGACATTCTTGGAGGGCACATGAGAGGTTAGGGGTTTGACTTCTGTAGTCGTCATTGGTTTTATTTGGTGAGGTTCCTTTCTCAAATAGTAGAATATGTACTTCATATGTTTCATTCTCTCTCCCTCCATCCACCAAACCAAATGTCCTCTGACCCGTTTTCCTGTCCCCCTTTTCCTCATCCCTTGTTATGCCCACTGCAATCATTGCCATGGCACTGGCACACCAACCTGTAGTCGTAAGCGCCCTCCGCCATGTACCCAAGCCTGGATATGGCCTCGCCCCACGTTCGCACACTTTCAGTTCAACGGGTGGAAGTGTTTCAGGAATTGGAGTAAGTTTTCCCATTCCCACTGTGTTTGTGTCTTGTGTTTGTGTGTGTATGTTTTCATTCAACTTGCCTGGAGGAATTAGGTCTCCTGGTTTAGATTGTGATGGCATGCACTGTTGTTACATGTTGACTTGAAAGTTTAGTTTTCCTCCCTTTTGTTCATCTCTTCTCTTAGTTTCCATCATTCAGTGCTTTAATTTTTCTCATTCATTTCTTTATGTTTCTGCATTTTATGATAAAATGATTATTCCAGTTTTTATCATCATAAAAAAATGGTGCATACCTTTTCATTTTCACATCGGAGTGGACAAGCTGTGTGTAAGAGTTTCTGTTTTTAAATTGAATTTTCAGTTTTAATTTTTATTGTGGAAATGCTACTTGTAATTTTTTTTGTTCATAATGTATGCAATGACTTTAATTTTAAATCAACTTGTAATGAAATTCATTGAATGAGCTGTTAGCCTCCTGTTTTGCTTTGTAAAAAGAAAAAGATATATTGCTAGTCTAATCAATCTAGTTTTAGAGGAATTATTATTGAATTCTCTGAATATACTATCATCTAAAAATGTATTTAAACCGTCCATATATTTAAAAAAATGTGTAAATTTTACATGGTTTGATACTTAATATGGTTTGATACTTAATATTTCTTCAAATTTATCTTTAGCTGAGAAAAATAATTCCACTCATTTATTTATTAATTTAACCTTCATTTCACCATAATGTGAGGTGAATAATTATTCTCATTTATCAATTTATGTAATTGCATGTATATTTAGTTATTTTTACCTACTTGTAAAAATTTGGTGTTCAAATTTTATTATTCAATTAATTTTAATTCAATTTAGTTGTCAAAAGGCCATAGTTCTATTCAAAAAAGGAGAAAAAGCACATAGTATTACTTAATGAAATGAAATTTATGGGTCAGAGTACATTAAATGAAACTAAGATAAGAAATAGTTAATTATGCTATTATTTTTTGTTTGCTCTTAATTTTTAGTGAGTTCAAATGTTAATTGTTGTATTTTAAAGTTGATGCTTGTCTTTGGAGTTTCCAGGATTAGAGTTGATCTCCATGGCTTTGATAAGTGCATTTTTCTGTATGTGTTTAGTTAGAAATTGCTAGTTTCCCTTTTTTGTTAAAAAGCATGTCAATTGTAAAGATAGTTCAACATGAGGGAAGGAAACAAATGCCTCAATAATTGGTCATGACCATCTCATAGGTATTTGGATTTAAGTAATGCTAGTAGAGTTTTTTTTCTGTATTGATTTTTCCAGGACTGTCTATGTGTTCATTTGTTTTTTTTTGTAGGGTGACTTTTCCTTCACGGGCCTTGGTGACAAGACTCAGAGCACTGAGTTCAGCAGCGGAAAGTCAGACAGTAAGTGTGTGTATGTCAGTGTGTGTGTGGGTGAGAGAGTGTGACAGATAGATAGATCAATAACTAGATGCCATTATTAGTGCAGTCTCTCTATTAACAAAGAAAATAAGATATTATGAAAACAACCTGCTAGATTGGTTTGGTTAATTCTTACCTTGGAGTGACCTTTTGTTTTTTTTGTCGGTACCTAATTTGCAAATTGATGCAGTTGATTGCATTGATTACCTATTGAATGAATATGTCTGATATAGATTGGTGGGTTTTTGAAAGAATGACGGTGATTGTTGTTCGAAATTTGTGAATTTAGGATGATGTTTGATTCTTAGTAAAGACTAATGAGCTTCTATTTGCTGAATCACAAGGTATGAAGTAACTACACCTTTTCCTTATTTTTAATTTGCTATTAACCTGCAGTATTATGTTATCTGCTTTCAGCAAAGTCTCTCCACTTGTTTCTGAGACTAAATATTCCCACAAGATCAATGTTTTTCAAGTTTACTTAAAACATGGCCATGCAAAGCTTTCTGAAAATAAATAAATAATTTTTTAGTTACATTACTTTGAATTCAATGATGATGATAATACTGTCAATTTTGTCAAATAAATGTTTTCGTTAAATGTATTTCTATCTTTGAAATTTGCCTTAAAAGCACTTGAGTTTTATTTGCTGAGGTTCAAATTATTTCAGTCATCTTCAAGCACGTGTGTGTGTGTGTGAATTAAGATAAAGTAACCTTTTGATGTTGACTCATGTACTTATTATTCAAGCTTGCAATTGAGAACTTTATTCATAGGAATGAAGACATTAATATTTGCAATTTACTTTTTGCACAAGTCTGTGGGATTTAAAAAATACAAAATTAAAATTATAATGGATTCACATGCTAGAAGTTGCTTACCCAAAGATATCTAGTATCAAAATAATAAATATTTAAGTGCAACTCATTTCATAACAATAAGAAGTTCATCATGAAGTAATATGCTTAATATTTTTGATGACTATAATATGCCACTGGCATCCCTTTGTAGGCTAATAATCTGCATGCTTTGCTATTTGTAATTTTGCATTCACAATACCACTTCAACTAACAAGCCCTTTTTTTAAATGCATCTGCTTGCAAAATCTTGTCTAGATGAAACATTTTCCTTTGTAAGTCAATGCTTTTAGAACACAGAATCTATTTCAAAGTATTCATTTTCAAATGAGCAAAAAGTATATGAGTTACATCACTGTATTCTAAGGAAAGCATTGAAAGTATGTTATAGTTTACCTGAAATTCAACAGTTTTCAATAGTTTGCAGAAGGTCTTTCTCATTGGGTTCACAAAAAAGACATTAGACTAGAATAGGGGGTGGACTTGTGAGTGACTTGTTATACCTATTTTTTTATCTTGCCCCCTAATGGTATTTGCTGACAAACCACGAGAGAGTTCCCTCTTGTAAATTTCTAGCCGTCCTCTATAAGCTCTGACGCCTGCCTTTCTCCCTCCCCAGTTTCAGCTGGCTCCATCTCTGAGGTGGACAGGCGGGGGGCATTGGTACGTACCACAAGAGTGGCCGTTGAGAAGCCAGCATTTGGTTGCTCTCGCACGCCACAAGCCTGTTTGTCCTCCCAATGTAGTCGGCACGCTTAGTAGCGGGCCTCTCCCATAATTGTTCTAAACTTTTTTCTTTTATCCAATAAACCACCTCTTCCGTACGCCTTGTTCTTTATCTAATGCCTTTTCATAATTGCACCTTTTTGTTTCCTCTTGTGTAACTTGTAAAATACTTTTTGTTAACCTGTGGAAGTTTTTCTTGTTACCTTTACCCTATTTTATACTCCTGCTAGTAATTTGTTTGATCAGTTGCATGCTGTGAATATTTTTAATTCAATTTGTATTTAAGGTATTGATGGTATGAATTTCTTCCAGTGAAACCATATACCTTTCTTGATGCACGTCAAAGGCAAGTTTCATTTTAGGTTTCAGATTGGCTTTTTTTCACCGCATGCCGTTTGTGTATTCATGCTAATGTTTTAATTGCTGACTTCATTAATATTTGCCATTCTTTTGGTAAAAAATATATGTATCATAATTGGATATAAATAATTTCATGTCTTCATTTGCTGCCTAAGCATTCCTTATATTGCTTATAATGATTAAGTTATGCTGATTAATTGGTACCAAATGGGGTATGTGCAATACCTGGCTCACTAAGTTGAAGGCAATTTTATCTAGTTGTAGTCAATGAAATATGGAGTGTCTGAACTTGGGTTTCGAAATTGTTGAAATTCACATTTATGCTAGATAGTGAGATTTTTTACTCTTGCATTTTGCTTAGGTGAGAGAAAATGTATAATTCTAGGTTTTTCATTTTCAATAAGGTTGAGGATGCTAAAATTGATAATAGCCCAATTTGCTCTTAAGAACTTTAAGTTCCATACACTGCAAGAGTTATTATTTCTCATTGACCACATTTCTAAGCAAAGGAAATTTCTTAAGTAAGTTCACCCTCCCTCTCTTATCTAAAACACAATAAATTAAAGATGGTGTGTCTTCTCATGGTTTATATTTCCACGTATAAGTCACATCACGAATGTTGCTTGAGTTCACCTGATCATTTCTTCCACATATACAATTATAATAAGCAAAGAGGTGCAGTTTCAAATTCAGTCATTTTCCAGAGCCACTGCACTTAAAAAAAAACTGCTATCCATACTTTGTTTAATTTTTATTGACACACTTTGATATTTAGAAGCTGGATGATATTTGTTAGTGGGCTTGTAAAAAGTTAATTAAATATTCAATTATTATATATTTGAACACAGTACTGTGTTAAAAATATCATTAACTTTTACTTATCCTTTCTTCGTTGCTGAAATTGAGACACTTTCTTTGATTGCACATATCAAATTTGGTCATCTTACTTTTTCAGCAGTTTCTTATCAGTAACAAGGAATAATTTGTGTATAGCTAGGTGTAAGGTGGTAGGTTAATGATTTGGAAAACTCATTTTTCTTTTCATATCAATGTTAAGGCCATTAGTGTATTCTTAAAGAGTATTTAAGTATTTGTAATCCAGTTTGAGTAGAAATTCATGTTATCCCATTTTATTTGTTAAAAAATATACTCTTTATATGAGCTTTACTATAAATCTTTTTATCTCTGTTTTGCTCTTCTACTGGTGCATTTGGCAGAAATGCTCTTTTTTTAAGCATTTGCATAAAGTATGTTTGAAGTAAACATTCATGGATATGTATTCCCTCTTTTGTATTCATAGTGTTGATTATTACTTGCCTTGATAATTTGCTCATCTCTTTTAACCAACTGTCCCAAATTAAAATCTATTGGACTGCTTTTTGAGTGCTAATATCACATTCAGATTTTAATTTTCCATTCAAGATTAAATGCTAAAAAGACATGGCTAATTTTGAATCAACATATTCAGTTGTTTTTATTCATTCTTTTTTACCTATCTATCATTCTGGGTTTCTGTTTTATACAGTGAAGTGATTATGATTATTCTTCAATAAATGTCTGAAGGGTAGTTTCCCAGGTTTGTATTTTATGTGTACAACAAGTCTTATTTTTAGCAGTTGCATCTTAAAGCTTGAGTAAGGTACTTTTCCTTACTATATTTCAGCACTGCCATAATCTTCAGACATTTAATGAACTTAGGTAGGTACACATTCAAAAAATTTAAATCATCTTTTATCCATAATACCAATGAAACAGAAATTAAAAAAATATCATAACATGCATGGATGAAGATGCTTTTCTTCATTAAAAAAAATAAATACTCTTGTATTATATATTTTGTAAGCAATTAACTGAAGTTATTTCTGCTAAAACATTGATTGATCTACTGCCAGGGTTGCTAACTCCAAGATGACACTAGATTGCTTGGATGAAGATTAAGTGAAAGATTCAAACGGAGCATAAAATTATACATTTGTGTTTTTTCACAAAAAGAAAAATTATTTCTCTGTGGTAGTTTTGCTTTTAAGATTATCTCCCATTATCAGTTAGAATTTTCTACTCCTGGATTGATCATCTCTTAAAATCGAACCTTCTTGAGTTGGCTACTCTACCTACAGCAGGGGGAACTTGTCGTGTGTGCTGGTGAAATGTAGTTTCCCTGATGATACAGTAAAAATATTTTCCTGTACATATCCATGCTATGCCAGAAGACTTTGTTAGATCAGTATTAATTCCCATCCCAAAAAGGGAAAAGCAGCAGTATGTGAGGACTATAGAACGATTAGTTTGATTTTGCACACACAAAAGGTAGTGCTCAGGGTCATTGATAAGGGGGGGAAGAAGAAGGTAGACGGTTATTTATGAGAGAAACAGTTTTGATTTAGGAATGGTAGAGGTACACGTGATACTATAGCAGTAATGAGGTCATTGATAGAAAGGAAAGTTCATTATAATCAACATATATTTGTCTGCTTTGTAGATGTTGAGAAGACGTTTGATAGCGTAAATTAGGAACACCAAATGAAGGAGTTGGAGAAGATAGTAGTAGACTGGAGGGATAGGAGACTTATCCAAAACACGTACATGTCTCAGACTGTGGAGGTGAGGGTACCGGATGGAGAAACAGGGTGGGCAGTAGTAGGCTGTGGGGTAAGACAGGGTTGTCTGTTATCATTGGTGCTTCTTAATAAATACATGGAGGAAATAGTAAGGGAGGCATGGGAAGAGCTAGAGGTAGGAGTAAAAGTAGGTGGGGAACTGATCAAAACAGATTTGCGGACAATCAAGCTTTCTTAGCCAATCAGCCAAGGATTTGCAGTTGTAGCTGAGTTCACTAGAGTGCCAGTGTGATAAGTATGGAATGAAATTAAATGAGAAGAACATATGTGAAAAATGCACAATGTAAAAATCACTGGATGAATCCACTGGATGCAGGGCGTGATGAGTGGTGATGGATTATTGAGGAATGTGATAGAGGGTAGAATGTTGTGCAGGCAAGGGAGAGGGAAGAAAAGATTAGGCATAATCAATAGAATGAAGGGTGGCAGAAAATATGCAGAAATGAAGAAGGGTTTGTTGTAGGTGTGTGTCCATTAGAAACCTATCTTAATTTGTAGGCTAGGCTACCATTTTTTTTAAACCCACACTACCTGCATCATTCCATTAAGTCCTAACTTTCAGGGAGTGTATTGCCAATAAATGGCTATTGCTTTGAAGATTCTCTATACATATTTTTGATTTGCCAATTCTTCATTGTGATGAATAGTTTTTACAATATCATCATAAAAAAGGTGGGACATATGAACATAAAAATTTATAGGTGATATGTATTTTTAAATTGTTCTGACTTCCATTCACCCTGCCATTCATCAAAATTGTCATTTTAATTGTTTGCAGCATTCTTTATGATCCAATTGAGGCTTATCCTTTTAAATGTTCAAAGTGACATATGGTAATTAGGAAAAAGGAACAAGACAATACACAACTAGGAAACTACCCTATATTCACGATGACATTTGATATAACTATCCTATACAGATTCGAATTGCTTTTGTGATGTATTAATGCATATTTTTTTGTTGAGTGAGATTTCTTACCTGATGCAGTTTGTATTAGATGGTACTTGAAAAAATGCATAATCTTTGAATGAAGCTTGCATTTGACTTCTCAGTGCACACAACCTGTAGATGGTTTAAGGTCTTTGGAATATTGTACATATATTTCTACTATGGCTAAACATTTTCTTTTTCTGGCTATAAGTGTAACTATTGTTTCCATGTATGCATATAAAATTCTTGCTCATTAATTAATTAATTAAAGAATATGCTCTTCTGAAACTCTTGGTCTCAACTGTGAAATTGTGGAAAATTATTAAAAGTTTTATTATTACAATATTATGATAGTTTTGTCATTAAATTTAGCCAGTTGAGGGCTACCATGGAACTAAAATACTTTCTACAAGTGTTTGTTTAGCTAAATATGGCACCATGGTTCCTTTAAATTTTTTCCAAAGCATTTTTGTTGTAGATGTTTCGTTCATGAAGAAACCTTTTGCTGTAATTTGCCTTGTAAATATGTGCAGTGCTCTCCTTCATTAAAGAGCTTGATTAAATTCTGTAAATTGCCAATTTGGATTACATGCAACTTATGTTGTAGTCCTTCATTTTGTGCACCGTATTTTGTCTATGAGCAATTTTTGCACCAATTCTTTTGACTCTCAAAATAGAAGCAGTCCCACCCTCATCTTAGGATTTCAGTTCACTGACCTAAAAACACCTTCTGAGGTGGAATTCATGCTCATTTTTGTTGTGTGGTACGCCTACAGCCTGCTGACCTCCGCTGCTCCACAACATTTGCGGGTGGCCTTCTTCGCTATGCTTCTTCATGCAGTCCTCACCTACGCCGCTCCTTGCCCAATATGGCACAACATGCCACCACTGTCTCTTCAGAACCTCCAAAAATTTATCCTTATCATCTTTTGGTGACCACCAATTATCGTCTGCCCGTCGACGTTGACCGGTGCAATTTAGAAGTAAGTGGCAGCGGTGATCATTTGGTGTTCTGGGGTGTGATCATGGTTAGCGGTAACATGCAGATATTATCATTATTAATGCAAATTCTTTTGCTGTTCTTAAAAAAATCATGCTGGGGAACCAAACATAACTTGATTGCTGTTGGCACTGCATTTTATTATAACTGTATTGCAAGATCAATTTTGCAATTTGTGGTCCAGGGGCTGTTATCAGTGGGTATAGAGATATTGTGAAAAAAAAGATCCATAATCACATCCCTAATCACTGTCTTCCTTGGGATATAAGTTCTAGCACCTGAGCACCTTTTTCATTATTTTTGTAATGTGGTTCCTCTTATACCCGAGAGGATTCTTTAAATAACTAGTAGAAGATATTTTCCTTTTATACTAGATATCTATTGGTAGGTATCGAGGTAATGATCATATTCAATATTTGTGTAGAGGCTGCAACTAATATTGCCCAAATGCAGATCCCATCAGCTTGGTGGGTAATTGGGCCTCCAGCTAACCATTTTGTAATTGAGTTGTAGCCAAACCCTGCTGCTTTGATCTGTTATTATGTATTTATGGACATAAAAGTAAATTTATCTCTTATAATAATTTTCCATGGAATGAGTTCAATATTTGTTACATGAATGGATATATTCAGTAACAGTGTTACCCATGCAGGCACTCATTTCAGAAAAGGAAGGAAAACTGTCTTTCTCTTCACTTGAAGCTGTTAAAATATTAATGTTCGATTGTGTTTAACACTTGGAGAATACTGTGAGGCCCAACAAATGAAACAAAATGCATGAACCACACCTACTAGAGAAGTAGGACCTTGAGTTAATAAATTATTTATTTTTGATAAGTTTGATAAAAATCATGTTGTTAATACCTCTGCCCCTTTACGTGACCCCACCTATGTGTGTGTGTAGCCTTTAGTTTTATTTTAATTAATGAATGTTTTTGTTCTGTTTCAGCGCCACCTCTCTGAAGCAGAATTTGAAGCTGTCTTTCATGTTAACCGATTAGAGTTTTATCGGATGCCGTCATGGAGGAGAAATGACTTGAAGCGACGGGCCAGACTATTCTAAGTTTTGTTTCAATATCTTTCCCACTGTCCAAGGTATTACGTTGACATCTGATGGCTGTGCCTGTCATATGCCACTTAAAGTAAAGTGGCAATACCTTGAACTTCCCACCAAAGATGGAATATAATCCAATGTGTAAAGCAATTTTATGTTTTTAAATTTTCAACTATGTCTAGTGGCCTGAAAAAGAGATGAAAGAAGAAGGACGCTATTTTTCTTGATGGATGTCCATTTAATTCTTCATAATGGTTCAAAATTCTAGTCTTAATCTTTAGGGCTACAGCATTTAGGTCATTTTCAGATATTTTAACATTGGACCTATATGTTTTTATTCATTTCATTCTTTTATGCATTTTGTTGAAGAGCTGTGGTGGTTAAAATATTTTCATTTATTGATGTGCAGATTATTAAAAAAAATTACTAAAAAGAAATTTTAGCTGTTCAGAAATCATCACGTAGAATTGAATGGGTGGATAGTGGTGGAATTCTATACATATATAATAAATATATATATATATTTTTTTGTTTTGTTCATAATGGTACATTCAATTCCTCGAAGGTTATGTTACTTTACACTAATTTTATTATTAATGTTGATAATGTTTTGGATCCTTCTTGTTCAGTGTAATTTTTGTAAATTGCCTTTAGGTTAAGATAATTTAGCTATATAAACCTATGCAGTTCATTTGTGACTCATCTCACAAGAAGGCCTTCAATTTTTTAATTTTCCAGGAGTAAGCAACTCCATTTCTCTGTTATTATTTTCTAAGGATGTGCACATAGACTACTTCAGTAATACTCTCCAAAAATATATCTTTGATAGAAAAGATATCTATTATAAATAATTTTTGTTTCCCTTCATTCAAGCTTTACTGAATTGGGATGCTGTAAAATTGTTTTTGTATCAATTTTTATAGCCGTTGTAACCACTTAAATTTTTTTTTTCTTCTGAGCCTCTTTAAGGTTTCCTTCTCAAAGAAAAAATATGTTAATGTTGCTGATATTATCTATATATATGTATCTATATATATATATAGAGGACGGCAGTACTGAGGATGATGTAATTGTACAGTTCCTGCTTTTTCTTGAATATATTTTAAGTGCGTGCTTTGTGTCTGCACCTTAAAATGGGGTCATCAATGAAAGTGGAGAGGATGTTGCTAAGGTTGTAATTTCATATTTTTTGAATTTGAAATATGACAAGATGTGTGTGTGTGTGCGCGCGCTAGTGCTGGATTTTGATGTAAGAAAAAAGCATGGGAGCTAGTGAAAATGGTTTTTTGCAAAAACAATGTATGCTGCGAAGGTTGTGTGGCAGTCTTTTGCTACGTAGTGGTAACATCTGGAAATTTTTTTTTGTGACTCTTGTCATGAGAAAAATGTTTAGCCTTAAATGATTCAATAGTTGAGCCTGATAGAGAAGCCATTTTGCCAATATGATGATTTTTACTGAGACAAAATTTTATGACACTTGTTTTTGCATCTCTAATGAATGGAGGTTGAAGTGATGTTGCTTTAAGTGCGTAAGGATGAAAGTTTTTTTTCTTTGAAACTGTTTTTGATGAGTTTTTTTTCAAATCATACACGTTTTTTTGTTGGTGGTTTTATATTAACTAGCTTAGCCTGGATATTGCTTGCTTCTCAAAGTCTTAATTTTGAACTTTAAGGTGCCATTCATAATGTTCATAAACAGGTGCTGAATGATTAGAGAACTCTTTGCCTGTTTCTGGATAGAGGGTAAGGAGTAGATAACTAAATGGTGGGTGAAAAATTAGCTAAATTAAATACATGATAAGTTTAGAAGAGCGCATTTTTTTACAAAAACACAAATGATGAAAGGATCAATTTTGCCACTCTTAGTCCTGCTGCTGCCGCTTAATTCTGCCATAAATTGCAGTGGTGATTCACTCTTCACCCAAATGTCATAATTACAAAAATATTCATTCTTAGAAAAATTCATGTCAGCTTGGAGCAAAATGGAAGGTAATACTTTGTCTTTATTTTCCTTTTTTTTTCAAAAATTGTATTTTTAATCTCATTTGGAGATTTGGTTGTTGTGGAATTTTCAAATTGTTATTTTAATTGACATACAAATGAGTTTGTTCTTAGCATTGCCAATAAATGGCTTTTTTCCAACTATGACTTGAAGATTGTAAAAGACATAATATTCTTACTGATTGGAAATGGTGCCAGTGTATTTTGTGCTTGTATTGTACACCAAGTGAAATTCAATTGTATTGAAATGTGGTGCTAGTTGAAACTTTCACACTGAAAAAGGTAAAGAAAATTTAATTCAGGATGATTAATCAATACTCTTCAATGCCTTTGCTAATACTCATTGGTACCATAATTACTTGTAATAAAGGGAACATCCTTTTATCACAATGGTAGCTAAATTGTGAAAAATTTTGCAGGTCAGAGGTGATGCTAATATCTTACCAAAATTGTTAACTGATTCATTGAGTGTAGATTGACGATGGCATTTAGATGTATAAGCTGAAGTAAATAAAATCTTTCTTCTGTAATCTTGCTTTAATATCGTGTGTGAATTGGTAGTATTGTTGCTGAAATGCTGAAAAATCTCTTATCTAATGAAGTTCGCTGTGGTTAAGTTAATAGTTTTAAATCTTTCTTCCTCTTCAGTCATGAGAAAGTTCTTAAGCCATTTTTTGAGCCTCTTTCACAGTTGAATATATTTTTAACCATACTTTAAAAATAAAGAAATGCTCTAATCAAAGTAATGAATACGAAACCAGGGTGTGTATGGAAACATTTTTAACAATGGTTATAGTCGCATTCAAATTTTTGTGGTAAAAGTAAGCAAGGCACTTTTGTTAAATATTTCAACTTCCTGTCTCCCTTCTTTTTATTCCTTGAAAGACCACTTCATTGGAACAAGATGTAAGGTGCATATCACACTTATATCCTCAATATTTGTAATTTGCTTGTTAATTTCAATATGTTTTACTGGCTGTAACGATTCAGTCGTACACCCTCCCTTCTTATCAATCTGACTCCCCACTAGGCATGAAATGGTTCCATTGAGCTACTTTTGCTTGTATCTCATCTATTTTAGATGCTTTAAGAAAGGTTGAAAGAGAGATATGTAATAAATTCTTCTGAAACATCTCTATTTTAATTTATAGATAACATAATAGCAATGTTCCATGCTGCCATTAAAATCGAGGTATGCTAGCATTAGTGAAAATATGCTTCATCAAAAATATTTTCATTTAAGTTAAATTTTGTAAGTCAAATGTTTGAAAGGTATTTTTTGATTTTGTTAAAGAATTATTGAAGAATAAGTGAAGATGTTTTTAGAGAGATTCGTGTATGCTGGGAAAAGTATATGCAGGAGATATTGAGTGCCAATGGAATGTTAAAGACTGATAGAGGCGAGAAAAAGTTAAGAAATTATTGATGGTATGATGGGGAGTAGAAAGTATGTGGAGCTGATAAATGGTTTATTGTTTTGCAGATTTTTAGGGCATTAAGTGCTTTGTTAG
>LYUA01000346.1:1027710-1038004 GCA_002093875.1 Calopteryx splendens
GATGTGTGAATTTCACACGCCGTTGGGCTTAGTACTGGGTGAGCTCTACCCCCAACTATCAAACCGACTTTCGGGTTGATTACTGTGATTTGATTAGACGATGGTGGGCAATGTGGCAAAGAAATACAGTAGAAGAAACGCACTAGGTAAAGAAAGCGTTCAGAATTGATGACAAGGGCCTTAGGGGAGAATGTAAAAAAAAGACTAGTGAAGACGTAGGTAAGGAGCGTGGTTTTGTATGGCTATAAAACTTGGTTTCTAAGTCAAGGTGACAAACGTAGGGTTGGAGGGTTTTGAAATGCGGGCGTGGAGAAGAATGAAAAAAGTGAAATGGACGGAAAGGGAAACGAACTAGGAGTCCTGGGCTGTTCGGAGAAATCCAAAGAAGACAGGAAAAATGGAAGAAGGACGTACTGAGTGGAAATATATTGTTGAAGAGAGTGATAGAGGGGAGAAAATTTGGTTAGCGAGGTGGTGGGAGGAAAATGTAAGGCATGCTGGACGTAGTGAAGGGATTCATAAAATATACGGAAATGAAGAATGTTATATACCCGGAATATTGTTGTGAGAGTTATTGAGATGCTAGTATTGTGAGTGCACTACGGATAGATCTACCTAACGGATAGATTGTCATAAAAAATTAATGTGCTATTACAGTTTCAAAAGCACAGGAGCACAAGCGTACAGCGTGAGCTACAGGAGCTCAATACAGGAGCACACTCGCTACAGGAGCATAATACGTACATATCCGTTGCACGTTCGCAACGTTCCTGCTTGGTGAGCAGGAGTAAAATGGACAGTTTTGAACTTTAATGGAAGCATAATCCTACAATATCTCGGTTAATTCTTTCGCGTGGCCCTATTTATTTCACCCAATGAGCCATGTCAACCAATAGTCATGTCAACAAGCTCCAATGGCTCTTGGCACCACTAGGAATCACGTTATGTAGGTTTCGCGTGGAGAAATTTCGATCAGTCAAGCAACATTCAATACTTGAATAACGATTACGCGCGCGCGCGTCATGAAGTTCTGTGATCACACGCCAGATTTTTTTACGTGGATATCTGTTACTCGCAACAAACCCTGGGGATAAAATTATCAGTCAGACACATCACATTTTAAATAGTTAATACAGCAAAGACTGGAAATTTTCTACCAGTATTCAACAGTATTGAGAGTAATGTAACATGATGATAAAAATGCCTCGATCCCCAAGCGTGGTTGATGGTTTGATAGACCTCGGAATGTAAAAATTGTGTTTATGTTGCTAATGACTGGCAATTTCTCATACATGTCGTCATGGAAAAGAAACGCCCTCGAAATATCTGTGGAACTGCATGGATATTGTTTTGCTAAAATTGCAATGAATGTTATATACAATTTGATGTCAGTACCTCAAAAGATTGAGGTAACATTATGAAATAGGTGCTAGTGTCATAAAAATATAGAAGAGATGAATTCATACTTTGGTTGACAAAAAAATATATTTATTTAATTGAACTAAATATATAAAATATGAACATATACAAAGATTTAAAGTTCCATAATATGCAGAAAATGTGGATAAATAGTGGAAAATAGTGATTGTTGTATAATGGCAATCACTTCTTCAATATTAAAGGAAAAACTTTTTTCGCCCATTTAATATTAATTTTGTTGTTCCTGCTGCACGGGTTGCAATTGTCTGATTGATTTCAAACTCGTCACACGAAATGCTTTCATCAAAAGGAAAAAATAAATTTGACGGCCAATGAATTTAAAAAAAAGTTTAGCCTATTGTAGGTGCATTCCAGCAGAAATTCCAGATATTTTTTATATTGAAACAATATAACTGTCATTAAACGCCTATCTTTTTCGGGTTAGCTTCGCGACTTTCCCATCTGTCACTCTCAAAATTCCCTTCTCCTAAAGCTTGCATTTTATTCCCAAGAATTTTATGTGTATGTGAGCTAAATGTGATATTGATATCATTTCTTTGATTCTCAACCTTTGATTCTCTCCTTTTGAACCTCTCTCTTTGATTCTCAACAAATATTTGGACAGCGTTTTATATTCTGTATAAATACATATCTATATTTCTCAATGTACGTTATGCATGTCTATATATTATATATAATATGTTGCGTTTATTTTATGAATCAAACGATGACGAGGATTTAGGAGGACTAAGAGACCCTGAAGTCTCACCCACGCCCCAAATATGCGTAAATACCATTCATCCATCACCTGTCTCCCTCGGCAGGCGAACCTTCGCGAGGAGGAGGAGGACGAGCAGGAAGGGGAGGCGGCGGCCGTGGGGGCGGGAAAGAGCCGCCCGATGCCCAACGAGCCCTCACTGGTGGAGATGGAGAGGGAGCGGAGGAGGGGGAAGGAAGGAGCGGAGGGGGCCTTCATGGGCCCCCCCCTGGTCGGGGCCGAGCCCATGAGCGAGGGGTACATGGGTGGGAGAGTGCCGACGGAGTCCAACGGTGAGTGGTGGGTGAGCCGTGGAGATTGGCGAGCAGTGCCCTTCTTCCTGGTCTTCGGGGACTAGGCGGGAGAGCGCAGGGTCCAATTCGACGTCGTGACACCGGAGCCCCTTTCGAACGACCGGCCACGGCAGGGGCCTGTCGAGGGGCTGTTTAAGTCAGTTTGGTCGGTCTGCAGATGATCAAACAATAGTTAGTCAGACAAACCGAGAAATGGCAGGTGATGTTCAATGTTTTACAGGTTCAATACTTGGAGTATGGCTTGAAGATTGACCACAAGAAAACGAAAGTGATCGTTCCTCAATGAATACGAAGGCTACGTTAAACATTGAAGAATGAATATGATAAATGAAAACAGGTAGAACACTTTATGCGGGGGTATATTAGACGAAAATGGAAAAGGTAATAAGGGTATTATGTGAAGAATTACATTCCACATAGAAGCATTTCCAGAGAGTTGGTGGCAGGGACCTTTGGTAAATGAGTAAATAAAAGGTTTAATAAAGGCTTTAACATGGAGTGAAGCTCTTTATAGCTCCGTAACATGGTTTTTGAGCGAAGAGGATGATCGTAGATTGAAGGGAGGCTTTTGCGATGTGCTTATGGATAAAATAAGCTAGACAAAGAGGACAAACGAAGAGGGATTTCGTTGTACTGTGAGGGATGAGAAGAAGTTGCCGGAATAAATTCCAAATGGGAGAGAGTATTGAGAGGTAGTGATATTGAATTCCGTGATAGTAGGGAGAATTTTAGGCGAGCGGGGAAGTGGAGGCATGAGGAGAGGTTTTTTTCAATTGCCAAGGGAAAGGGGAAACTACTAAGACGGGTGTTGGAAAATGTGGACTGAAGAAGGGAGCAATGTAGGACGGACAAGAGCTGCGAAGGAGGAGTGCCTAAGTCCACGAAGGTATGTCAGAAATATTTAGGGATCATCCGAACCTATCTCTAATTGATAGCCCACCTAATGTTCTGTTGAACATCGATATCAAGTAAAATTTCAAATTAATTTTGAAAAGCAAAGTTCAAATTTCGAACGGTTCCGTGCGTTGCCTGGTGAATTATCATCTAACTGCTGCACTGGGAGCCGAGTTTAGCGTAATTTTCACAAATTAAATCGAGTAATTTAAAATGGTACTAGTCATTCAACTTGTATTGTTTCGACACAGGGTGCGTCGTCTTCTCCAGGTCTGAGATGATTCCTACCTGGAAATAAAGTGGGTTCACATGAGCTGCGCCCGTATTAAATCACTGGTTGAACCAATTTTGGTGCTCATTTCTTAACTGAAATTGAAATCGAAGGCCTGTTAAGGTCTTATATCTGTGACAAATAAGGAAAAACAGTGGGATACAGACTGACATATCACCTAAAGATAGTGATTGTTTAAACTGGTTTTTTTCTCAAAAATATTCCCTCAAACGTTTTTAGTCGGGTGAACATATTTAAAAACATGATTGAAAGCTTTGGGACACATAAGGTTGTTTATGTTATTTTTGAGTTACATTCTCTGATGTGATCTCCTCATACCAAGTTTCTCCGCAGGAGAGCTTAATTGAAAGAACATAACTTCATGTTTCATTATACAGTTGTTTTTAGCATAAACGTGGCATAGATGTTCACATTAATGAACACAATGGAGGATTTTCTAACTTTTTAAAAGGACGTGATTCACTTGAAGTCAGAATACACAAGCGCAAAACGATCGGGTGCCGTTTTATGTATATGCGACGACCATAATTTGTAAGATGCATGTAGGGAGTAGAAATATCATAGAGTAACTTACCCCTTAGGCATAATATGATTATAAATGATCATGTCAGCAGTAAAATAGACAAATATAACATGAATATGTATAATTAAAACTTCCAAATCCCGGAAATGGATGGTGGCAGTCGAATCTACTCGAAAATTCTGGTTATTGGAAAATTTTCAATGATATTAGAACGCTTTGGAAAAATAGGGAAGTTTAAGTTCACAAACTGACAATGTAGGCACTTTTAAAATTAAATACTTAAATTGCGTAGAATAATGACATCGGATGAAACCAAAATGAAAATTTTTATATGACCTAATAGAAAATCGTGAAACATATTTTATTACATAAATTACAAAATTTCGGGTCCATAAAGTTGTACTTACAGGATGGATTATTGATATTTCCGTCCGAAAACATACTGACTACATTCGCAAGACATGGGGGGTGGTCATGAATCTTTTTAAGCTTGCTATCGCTTTCAATGCCCATAACGCTGTAGCTCAGTTTGTGACCTAACTTCAATGATCCGAGGTAGCAATTATCGCGTTACGCTGGACTCCGTAGCGTGATATTTGAAGGACGAAGATAGGGTTTTCGTTTTCCATTGTGTAAATAACGATATATTCAATGGTTCGTATATAATGTGCATCAATCCAGATTGCTGTTTCATCATGTGTGCTCATTTATGAACCAACTGGTGCAAACATCCTCGTAAAGTTAATAAAGTTGAAACGATACAGTTTCTGTCTGCGCAAAACTTTGGGATGATTTGAAAACGTTCCTTGTCACTATTTATGGTCTGCTCAATCATTCTACCCTCAACTATGTGAATATGCAATTCATGGTCGCTGCTGTACGGATAAAAGCATTAATTTAATTCTTAAAAGTATTACTACGAAGTAATAAACAAACTAAATATTAATCCCATCCTTGTCCACTTTATTAATATAATTTCCCACTTTCACTATGAAATGTATAGTATCAATCCTCTTCCTCGCGTACCCTTTCTCCTCCCCCTTATCTTTAGTGTCCCTCCTTCTTGGCTTTTGCCATTAAACCGTAATTACGTACCATCGCAAAAACTCAGCTCTTATGTACCACAGAAGCAGAAAAATTCTGATATTTTGAGGAAACTTTCCCGAGCATATCTGGAAATTTAAACGAATTCTTTACTTGCTTTGCATTCATAAAACTTGCACATTTATTTATGCTAAATTCAGTCCATTTCATAACACTCTTTTTGACCGTAGGGTGCAGTACGAATAGAATACTGTTACGTAATCGGACATCGGTCAAATCCCGTTTTAGGGCTGAGCAAATTCCGGGTTTCAGAGTTCTTGGCATTGAACGCGTACTTGCTGCTGTCGAACGACTCAACATCCATTCAACATTCACTCAACATTTATATCTCTTTTCATCCTTGATGGCCCATGACCCGCCATACTCACGAGGAGTGGGGGAAACCGGAAAATACCCATCCGAGTTGTCCGACAAAATCATTCATTTAGTATGGTAAGGTTGGTTGTCCGCGAAGCGGCAAAAAGCGGCTTACGCTAAATAAATCGTTTCTTAATATACAAATCAATACGAGTAATTAATTGCGAGTGTATACGCTTGTAATTATTTGCATCTCCGAGTCAATCATATATTTGCTTGATCTCCTCGCCAAGGCCTATAACTTACGATGCGTGGAAGATGAAATGCCAAAGAATAGGATCACGCATTTCTATGCCGTTGTTCACGTGGATCTTCACTTAGGTCTGGAAGGTTTTTGGAATTTCATAATTCCATTTAACTCGAACTACGAGCATGCGAATTCAGCACTATTTCATCTCCCTCCCTCCTCACCGTTCCGACCTCCTCTCCCTGCCGCCTCCGTCATACCGGGTCTTTACGCTCACGCACTAGTACGAGGAAGAGAAAATTTCTCGTGCAAACTTAACCCGGTTCAAATTCGTTCGGTGAGTGGGTTGGCAGTGGCAGATATAAAAGCGCTTTTGCTGGCTACGCATTATGCCTGTCAAACGCAATACTGTGCATTTCTTTACGTACAACTCGCTCGCCCCGGCATCTTTCCAAACCCGCACCTTATCGGATACATACATCAGCCTTAGGCATCGTGCAACCGGTCCATAAAAATCTAATTCTAAGCGCGACACTTGTGTCATAACCACCATTTTATTTGCCTTCTTGCTGTAAATATCGCCAATATTTCTCATCGCCAATGTCCATTGACATATTCAATCTCCAAATTAGTCCTGGGAACGCTGTGCCACACCTCACAGCGTTTCAGCCCCTCCCCTCGTGGCTCCCCCCGCCAACTCATCTCCTTTGCCGCCCCTCCGCCTCTTCCTCACCAAACTCCCTCAATATACATGGCTACTCAAAACATTTCATGTCTTGTCGACACCATCGTGGGTGATACCAGTGGTATGTTCGATAGGGATGCGTATTTTTTATCCTCGTGATAACGTCCCGCTTACACAAACTTAACGTCTGACGCAACAGTGAATTTCACAATATAAGTACTATGCAAATATTTATTTCTGGATATCGTTATATTTTAACTGTATAATGTAGTAATTCTTTAAATAAATATTCCTTTTTTGTATCGCGACTCCCCTGCTGCCACTCTTAGGCCCGGTTTTACAATGTCTCGTTAAAGGCGAAGGATAAGTTTAACCTCAGTTTAAAGCCAAAACTCAGCTTTATAATCCCTGGTTGAATCTAAGACGACCGTCAAAGTGCTATTTAACTTAAATACGGAGTTAATACGGTTAGTAATGTTTCACCAACGAACGATCTGGGCCGTTTTTAAATCGGACCTGTCGGTAACCTATACGTTCCGCAACAGTCCGTGTAAACTAACGATTGGAGTTATCAGGACAATATAAGGCCCAGACCTTACCTGTACAAACGCCTTCACTTTCGGATGCTCCCAATATTTGAAAACTGTTCTACCAGCCCTGGTTTGCTCCCCGATGGTTTTCATTCTCCCGATTTTCCTCTAATGTTTAACTTGAGCGTGGCGCATATGCCTAAAGTGAATCTACTCGACGTGATCCATGGATTTCTTTTTGACGCAGGGGAATCCTTCAAGTAGAAAAAAAATACATCACGTGTCAGGACGGCGTAATTGTTTTGCTGGAAGAACGGGAAATGGTCTCTCACGCTTCAAACCCCTACGAGGGAAAGGCCGTTCAAAGGCCCCGAGTTGGAATTTCACGTACATTCCCCGCAAACGGAAATAGGGCCTTTCCGATTTCCGGCGAGGCACTCCCGAAAATGGGTCATCGATACGCCCGACTGTTTCCCCGAATCACGCTGGGAGCTTAAAAGGAAAATAAAATGTTTGAAGCTTATTCGCATCCCTCAGTCACAGTTCATCATTCGATCGCCATTTCGGGAAAGAAGGTTGCTCACGGCACGGCGGGGCTGATTCCTTGTAATCCTCGAGGATTTGGAGGGAACGGGAACAGGTGGATGGGCTCACGGTAGGGGATATCTGATGGAAGAACGGGAAGGCACCACCCCAAGGCAATGCCGGATGATTCTTTTGCCCGAATCAATCTCAATGTGAGCCGAGCCCTTAATCCCTCCCGGAAAATCCATTGGGTTGGGCTGAGAAAACCCACAATAAATGCGAGGGTTAAGGACACTTGTTTATTGCACGAGTGCCCACATTGGATCTTTTTTCTGAGAGAATTTCATCAGGTTTTAACTGCGATTTCTGAATTACATACAGGTATTTCCATTCGCATTATAGGGGGGATGCAGAAAAGTACAATACCCCTAGCATATGCGATGCATTGTAAAGACAATTAAAATAATTTAAGCAACTTTTCAATCAATCCAGTGGGCTCTTATAACTAATAGATTTTTTAGAATACCACTCACCAGCTTAAGAAAGGAAGGAGCTCTAAATACACATACCTGTTGTTAGACCATATTACAGATATTATTATAGTAGCAATACATGCATGTAGCTTTCGAATCATCATATTATACCGATATAGTTGTTTTGAGAAACCAAGTGGCATCATTAATTGATGTGGATGTGAATTAAAAGCATTTTGGTAATGTTTGCAAACGCATCTCCAATACCGCTTATGCTCATTGTAATGAAATTAGTGATAAGTGTGATAAAATATTTACTTTATTTTGCAGAAGTATCCGGTGGAGAGTGCCCGGCACTGGAGAGATTGGCTACGAATTGCCAAGGAATTGGAGATTTAGCGGGCGATTACCAGCATTTGTTCCTCGACCTCTGCAATTGGCATGAAGTCTGCTATATTTGCGTAAGTCAAAGAAGAGAAACACTATTTTAATGCGATAAATAACATATTTTGAATTAAAAGCTTTATTGATACGAATTGTTTAAACTTTTATGATGATTAATAGCACACATCAAACGCAATGTAATTTTTTTAAATAACCTGGTCGCTACTTCCTGTGGAATGCACGGAATCGGACTCCCGTAACCGTTGCGATTTACTATAATTGTTCCTGTTTATCATAAAAAGGAGATCCTGACCCATTATATAGACTCAATAACAAAATTATGATTTCAAATTTAAATGTGGTACATACGCCATCAGTAACCGTAATGGAATAAATTTGAATAAAATAGATTAAAGTTTACCTCCTAAAAAATTAGCAAACAAATTAAATAAAGGATATCAAATGAGTCCTGGCCTTATTAGGTATAATTTAGATGTTTTTTTCGAGTTAGTACTTGGCCCACATTGTGCCAGAGAAACAATTTGTCAATTTCTAAGGTATTTATGGTATAGAAAACGTATTGCATAGACTTTTGTATTGTTCCGGTGATGCAGGGGTATCTCCTGAGTCTCATCTTCATGTGGAGCACTGCGCGGCTGCTGTGCTGCAGGCGTCCACTTTCTCCGCTCTTTAGAATGATCACCGGAAGGAGAGAGAAATGTTGATCCACAAAATGCTCCACCGCAGAAGCCTATCTCGGAATTGGCAATGTATTGTCTGTATTCAATTTATGAGGTCTCACTCAGAAAAGCCCAACTGTCATTTTTTATCGAGACGTACCTACTATCATTCTCAAAAGTCCCGGTCGCCGGCTCTATGAGATTTTAACACTGAAGTCTTTTTTTCTAGGAGTAATGAAACCATAGTACCTTACCGCACGCGCTTTTTTAATTATTCAGGCCTGGAAAATGTCTTCATGACAGATGAAGTATAATTTAGTTCTTATAACTTGTATGGCAATGAGAGTAATTTGTTGAATTAATAATCATGGTCTGAGCGATAAAATATATTTTCTCACGAATATCCAACCAAAATGTTCTCCCTCACTATCGTAGATATTCCTTCATTTTCTTTCGTGAAGGTAAATGATTTTCATCAGATTAATTTGACATCAGGGTTAAATGCTGAGAATTCTGTGAAGTTAATTTCCGATGAGTGTTGCACACCAAGTAAAGGGTTATCAGAGATAGCTCAATGCATTAATACCATTGTGACTTTTAAGATTACGCTAGTAGTTATCGCTTCTGTCTATAAGTATTTATTCTATGGAGAGTATAATTGCATAAAGTGCGTTAGCAAACTAAAAATAAGTAATCACTGTGCTGATGGATTCTCATTCACTTAGCGTGAAAGTAATGGCTTAGGAAATCAAATTTGGAGGGAATAACAATTAAGTTCGTGGACAAAAATGACAATTGCCCCCTCTTTTTCTGGGTCAATTGTCATCATTTTGGTTTTTTTTTCTTTCCTCGAGAAGTAGAGAGGAACGCCCCTACGGCCGATGAAAGTAACTTGAATAAAGACCCAAAGCCGTAACCTTAAGGGGCACGAAATTGGGGGAATAAATCGACGCATTCACACAATCACTCAACAACTCGGGTGTGTCGGTATACAATGGCCCTCGTTAGTCCCAATGACACACGCACACACACGCACACTGGTTTACGGGATATCACTCCAGCGGCGGTGAGGCTCCAAGTGTAGAAAGAGGAATAAAATGTAAATTAACCCGGGTTCAATATCACTCGACCACTCTGGCGTGTTGGGAACCAGTGACCCCCGTGAGTCTT
>LYUA01000346.1:1122859-1142356 GCA_002093875.1 Calopteryx splendens
GAAGATAAAATAATTCCACAAACAAGGTAGTAGCAGAGTAATTGGATTGCAATCATTTGTAAGACAATGCATGTACTTACTTAACTATTATTCATTCTACAAAGAAAAATATGCAAATGGAACTTGCATGCGTCATTCCCCAAGGATTAAAAAAAATTAGACATAGATCAAAGGAAATGGTCGTTTAGCATAAAGTATGAAATTCTTTTTGACTAATTTTTTCAAGAATCTACTTAATATTCTCACATATTAAAAAAGGAAACTTGAATTTCAAAATGCACTAGAAAGTAGAAAATATTTTCTTCCATAGTAAAAACTTTATAGACACTATTTGCCTTTAAATAAATCATGGGTTCTTTTTTTAATAGAATGTTAATAGTAAATAACAGAACCTCGACGATTATTTTACATCAATTATGATCCATAAGTTGTTATCAGCTATGGAAAGGAGAAAAAAGCAACCACACATTTATTTTCAGTTATTTGTGCATGAAAATTTTCAGCATTTGAAAAAAATATTTGTATTAGATACTTTTTAGTCTTCTTCACTTGACCTTTGCCCAAGCACTAATGTCACCTTACAACATACCTACTAACTACAATGCTGCACCACCAGGAGTACGCTTTTCTTCATGAAATTCCAACCTTTTTACCCCTCACCCCAGAATTAGACAACACAGAACATATCACCGGCAGTTTTTGCCATAATTAGAGGATCCAAAAACTCTTCCACAGCATTCAGAGAACATAGGCTTCAAGAGTGCCGAATTATTTTCTTTTTTTCTCCCTTTTTTTGAACACCATTCACCCAACCTCCTTTGTTTTATTATATGGCATATTTATGGCTCCTTATAAAATAGGAGACAGTGAATGGTAAATACAAGGCTATCAGTCAGCTCCTCAAAGACGAAGATCTACTTTTCACAAGGTTTTTGTCCAGGACTGTGCTGACTAAGAAGGGTGGGGAGTCCAAGTAATCGATTGAAAGGTAGGGAGGTGGAGAGTGAATTTCTGTTCTCTGAAGGTTGCCATATGGTTTCTTTGGATATGGTTTTGCCATAGGATTTCACTGTTTAGCCTTAATTGATTGTATTTGCAAGCCTTAACAAGTAAGTAAATTCTATCATTGAAATATATTTTGGAATTCCATCAAGTTGTCTTTTGCATAGGAAAGGAGAGAGTAGTCATCACTGTAAAATAATATATTTTCACTAACATTAATGGCATACTTTAATTTTCCTCTCCCTATTAGACAGTGTCCCCAATAAACCCAACCTCATAAATACCACCAAAGAAGGGTCATCACTTGTCTACTAGTATGATACATATTTTTATAAAATTTCATACTTATTTATTTTTCCAGTGAGGCACAAAACTTCACATCAGGAACAAATACACTACACAATTAAAGTAACTCTCTCACTCTAAATTCCATTTTATTGTTTAGTCAATCCCACAGGCATTGATCTCAGGCACCATCTTTCCCTATCCCACCATCTATCCCCCTCACTCACTCCCCTCTAAAACACATTTGCTCATGTTTTCAAATTAGTGATGGAGGGATGAAATAAGCTATTGATGGAGGGGTGAAATATGCCCATTTTTTTATATAATGAATGAATTAAAATGTTAAATCCTGAGTTATTATAGCTGCTGCCATTAGGACCATTTTTTGAGCTGATTGAACAAAAGTCTCACCCCACTGTATTGCCTATTATTATATGGTGTTTCACCTTCCACCAACCCTCTCTTCTGAAATCATCCATAATCAACATGTTGAACTAATGGTGACTCACACTTCTAACACACCTGTCACAACTATAAGTACAATAACTAAATCATGTGAAGATAAAGAGCAAGGGAATGCAGTAATAACTGCATGGGGGACTATTGTTTCTGAATTGGGATCATTCAGCTTTATTTCATAAAACCTAAATCACTCAGGTCTATCAGCTTAATTAACTGAATCCGTCCTCGGTGACATCAACAGGGAAGCCACATGTAAGTTTATTGCCATATTCCCATCAAAGATGAGGGGGATATGACAGTATTCACAATACTTCCAATGCCAGCTATGATGCAAAAATTTTAAGTGCAATAATCTGTCCATATGCATAGCCAAGAAATCATCACCAGACTAGGAAAGATCCCACCATGAAAATAGTTTGAAATGTGTTCTCAAGTAAAAAAACATGAATTTCTACATTAATCCTAGATATAATCATATAAACAAAATAATCACTTGTCCTTACATTCTTCAATACTAAAAAAGGAGCACTAAATTCATTTTCGAAAATTTGAGCCGCCTTACAATGATTGAGGTCTAACCATACATATTTGGTAAATAGTACCTATATTTTTCTGCTATTATGGAAATGTATACAAACAGTTCTTCCGACCCAAATTAATATAAAATGATTCACAATTATGAGCCAACAGAGGAAGTTGTACTAAACGTCAAATTAGGGTACATGTGAGGCATCTTAAGTGGCATCTTAAGCTTACCTGACAAAGAGGTACATCTGAAGGGAGACCTTTTTGAACGGATTCAACCCAAGACCTAGGAATCCTAAGAGGGCTGAAGTCACATACAACAGCTCCTATTGAATGCTTCTTCACAAAGTCTGGCAATACTGATGAAGCCTCTCCAATTAGAAGATGAAATTGAATGTCCAGAGTCTTCAACTCTGTTTGTACTTCACGCAATCCTGAATGGAAGAATCCATATGATTATTAGCATGAAGAGAGAGACTGTGTAAAAGAAAATGAAGTTTTCTTAGAACATACCAATCCAGCAATGTTTCTAAGGCATTGGCCATGAGCTCACTCCTAAATTTTCAACATAATGCCATGTAGAAAAATAAGTGAATTACATAGTGAATAACAATTATGCATACATAGAATCACAGTAATCAACCCAGTACCAACAGTAATCGGTTTGGCAGTTAAGGGTAGAGCTCACCCAGTACTAAGCCCTATACGGCATCACATTCACACATGATGAACTTCACACATCATGTACATTGACTTGTGTCACATATCTTGAAGTATGGTGTATTAAAAGTGATTATCACCTGATTATTGTTGCATCAATTGATTTTTTTTCATTTCAAACGCAGTCTTTAAAAAATTAAAAATATGTTCACCTAAGAGTCAAAAGCTTTGGTAGATTTTTCTCCTGGATTTCCAAAATTTTGGGAATACATATATCATATTTACTGTAAATTTAGATTGAAATTTTGGCAAAACAGAAAATGTTAAATTGAAAAAAGATAATGAAACTGCCACACACTACAGAAAACTGTTATAAAAGAATTGTTATATTCAGCATTTTCCAGGAATAGTTTTTTAAATACAAGCACCAAGTAGCGCATGGAATATCAGAAGATAATTTAAGAGGTGAATGCAATTACCAGTGTTTGAAACTTAATAAGGATAAATAAGAATGAAGCATTCTGCTCTATAAAAAGCTTATTTGACTTATTATGGCATATAAAATTTTAAGCTCTAAAAATGTATTTCTGTACATTATATTCAAGGAAATCACATTTTTTTTTAAAGAATACATATATATCTTTAAAATAGTGATCTTTAAGTCATTCTGTGAAAAGTGCACAAAACATTAACAACTGACTAAGGAGTAAAAAAATATTTTTTTCCTTTGGATGAAAGAACACATCTTCAGATTCATTGGGAAAGCATTTAAGGATTATCACATTTCCTTTCTTTGATAATTAAATAGGGGTTTCCTAAGTTTTTGTTTAAAAAAATTTGCTAAAGCAAAATTTAAAATTGTGAAGATACTAAGAGAGATATTTTTAGGGAGTGTGAATTTTTTTCCATGGAATCTTCATACTCTTAAATTGATATAGCTGTAAAATATTTTGAATATTGATTGATTCCCATGTGAGATACAAACTTTTTAATCAAGAAAGAGCACCTTGTGTGGCAAGATTTTGAAATGGTAGACACCGAAAATTTCCCTAAGTGTGTGAGGCAATAAAATAAAATCGATCAAACAAAACAAATTTGAGAGTTGCTTAATTCAGTGAAGGATAAAAAAAATATCATTAAAATCAGAGGTGATTGATAAGAAATGACCCCACAACCATAACATATATATTTTTTGTTTTTGTAAAGTATTTAATTTTTTATGTTATTAGTTAAACTATGCTAATTTAGTAATATCCACATTGCCTTATGCGATAAATCCCTTAACTGTAAAAAGAGCTTGATCTACATAAATAAAATATTATTTACTCATTTCAGGGTTGCTTACCTCCTAGAAGAAACTTGAAATGACGAATTGTGGCATCCAGGAATTTTGGCACAAGGCAAAAACAGACATGAAGACCGATTTTATTTTTCAAGGCTAACTTTTGTGCAAATAGCATTGCCCAATTATCTGAAATAAAAATAAGTTACAACGGAATTGTAAAATTCTGTACTGCACATATGATAAACAACCATTTACCTTGCACCCTCGCATCTCTCGACATCCAATACACAATGCCCTTCGCATTATCCGGTACATTTTCAATGTTTGTAAGTACTTTTACTCGTTTCTTATTAAATTTAAAATCACTGACTGAAGCAGCTGCCTAAATTAAAAGATAATCACATTATTAACAGTAATTAATATTGAATTGGAAGATGATGCATACATTAACATTAAAAATAAAGATAAAAAATTCCATTCAGACCTCTCGTCGATCATCTTCCAATTTTTTCCAAATGCTTTCCTCCGATTTGGAGGAACTAGAAGCTGAATCACTTAAAGTCTTTTCTAGCTTCAACTTCTTTGGTGGAGGTGACTTTGCCATGACAGCATTCACTGAAAAAGTACATAAAATATGGCAATTATTTTTTTAATACTATAACAATTTCTCTAACTACTACAAAATTTACTAATTCAAATTTAAAATGCCATCGCTATAACAGCTGAACACAATTCACAGAATAATACAACTAGTACGGAATAAAATTACCAAGGGAAGGGGCTCATTCCAACAATGAATTTAGTTGTGCATGGCTAGAATTACAACTAGCCATTTTTTAAACTATAAAACGACGAACTACAAGAAAGAGAGAACAGGAAGACATATACCAGTCACTCAAGCGCTCTAGAATTCCTCCGTGTTTACATATTTACATCCTCATTAACTACTTACATGTCTTTTCGAAATTCTGATAAATCTCTAATAACGTAACTTTTGGAGATAGACGAATTTAATTTGAACAGCTGCCAAAAACTTAGTTGTTTACAAACACTGCTCCAATTAACCTCCAACGACGGGACGGGCGGGAAGGGCGGGAACCACAGCGTGATACTTCGTGTTCATCGAATCGAATCTTTCCGTCTTTCCCTTGTCATTCGAAGCGGAAAGTTTGAATGTGGTTCAGTATAGAGCTATCCTTTAAGTTGCTGCATACACTTTCAACTTACGTATTTTTGCTACTTTTTTCATTTTTCACTTAATTTATAATCATATTTAATTAAAGGAGGTATTTAAATTTGTTGAATCATGAGAAGAGTAGAATAAACAAAATACAAACATTAGTATTTTTAAATTACATTAAAGTTTCATCAGTCGCTCTTTATTATTTGGCCCAGCAAAATCATATCTCTCTTTTTTAGAACTATAAATATTAGCCATATGGTGCTAATTTCTCTTCAAAAATAATTTAAAACACATTGCAAAAGCTCTCATACTTCCAAATAAAAATTAACAAAATCTCTTCGTTTAGAGAAACAAACCTTAGATGAAAATCCAGATCCACACAATACCAGACTGACGATTAACACCTCCACATGCAATAGCTATTGAAAGAGTATGCATTTCCACAATCAAGTGTATTCACTGCAATGAACAATTGTGATCTTATGGGCAACTAAAGGTACCTAGATGAATGATGGAAGGCAAATCTACAAGGACAGCACAAGGAGTTTTTTCTATTTCCAAATATATTACTGAATGTGTACCCATCAAGTGGTGGCTCTGCTTGACCATGGCCTTGAGAGATCATAATAGAAATGAAATGCTCCAAAACCAAATCATGAAAGAAAATATGACCAAATAGTTGCCACCCATCACTCATGAGAATGCTAATATACTTTCCATTTAATGAAAGGTAATACAGAGCGATACCTATAGCCAATGAAAAAAATTCAATGCTCCTGTATCAATGTTTTGGCTTACAAAGATGACTATCATCAGGGAGATTTTTGTGCAAAGGCTTGGCTCAGGAAATGTACAGAGGTAATACAACCAAAGTCAAGTGAGGGTTAAGTGTTGCAATTGGTATGAAAGATGGGGGAATTGGATTGAGGGGATAGTACCCACCTTTGTTAGCAGAAATATCGATATAGGAGCATCAAAATTGTTTATTGGCTATAGGATTCATCTGGCCATTGTAGTCCATTAGGTAGAGCACTGAACTACTGACCGGAGGGTCTGTGTTCGATTCCGGATGCCACTGTGCCAATGTGAATTTCATGCACCATTGAGCTTAGTACTGGGTGAACTCCACCCTCACGTACCAAACCAACCTTCAGGTTAATTAGTGTGTTTTTAATAGGATTCATCTCTGTATCACTCAAATCCAATAGCTCATACCTCTTCTTCCAATGAAAGGTAAATTAATCTGTGAAGGAAGTAATAACAGCTTAGTTTGCCACCAGCATGCTCACAATCTACAATTAAAGAGTTGAGCTTTCATTTGCAGTCAATGAGAGAAGTGGCTTGAATGTATCATCTCCCATCCATTATTGTAATTAATAAGGGTCTAACAGAAAAGGTAGGTTTTCCATGGAGCAAAACACTACTATGAGACACTTGCCTAATATGACAATAAATACCCTTAAACCTCATTTTACAATAAATCATTTTTTAACTCTACGTATTACTTTCTACCTCCCTTCATTTCATCCAACATGGCTATTATTTTCCTTTCTATAACATTCTCAACACCATCAACATCATAATCTGTAACATTTCATTGCCTCTCAATATGCCCTGTATCCACTTTTCCTGCCATATTTGAATTTCTCCCAATGACCTTCTCTCTTTCCCTACCATGCATAGCAGTTCTTCCTTTGTAATCAAATTAATAACTTTGTAATCCACAATTTTATTTGTTGTGTATGGCCAAGGTTTCATCATGTTGTAACATCTTCAGGTACATAGTATTGTAAAATTCAGGAGTTTATATACCATTTTGAAGAGGGAGCATGGTAAGTGTTGGTGGAATTGGTAGAATAAGGGGGAAAAGACAATTTTTTTGTCAACTTTTTATTCAAATTCATTTTATGTTGTTCAAGTTTTTTGTCAAAAGTCAAGTTTTTATGCTGATGAGTTAAGGGAAAGGATAATGGGCAAACAAAAATAACAGAGAAGTGGAGTTTACGAACTTAAGTGGAATGACTGCCTGGGAATATCCAGAGGCCAATTAGGAAGGAAATTTGAGGAAAACATAAAAATTGCTTTGAAAAAGAGGAATCTCTCTTTGCCAAACATCTTGTTGAAGAGGAACATGCAAGCGATTTTACAGACACCATTTTACCCTTTCAATAAAAAGGGCCAAGTTTACTTGAACAATTCAAAATATGTAATCAGGAATGCATTTAGAAATCTTCTTGGTCAATGATTTTTGTATCCCCCACCACTCCCCCTCCTCAGTATCAGTCACCGTACCTCCCCTACCAGATGGCCCTGATTGGGTATTGAGGAGTGTTCTTTCCTCCCCCTCGTGGTTCCCACTCAACCATTCGCATTATCTTTTCCCTTTACCCACTGTTGTAAATAACAGTCCCCTTCCCCATTTTCCTTATCCCCCACCCCTTCTTCCTGATAATGTAAACTCTTGTATTCTAAGACTGTGTTCCTCAAGATTTTGCAAAAAAATGGAAACCTGGTCACCCATACAAAT
The DNA here is from genome assembly GCA_002093875.1 of Calopteryx splendens. NCBI lineage: Eukaryota > Metazoa > Arthropoda > Insecta > Odonata > Calopterygidae > Calopteryx > Calopteryx splendens. The sequence continues at coordinate 1,130,789 of LYUA01000346.1, forward strand.
TAATGGTGTACAAAGTTGTTAATTAGATTCCAATATGGAGCAATTCCACCAACCACCACCACCATTAAGTCCTTCCTCTGTTTTACTTTTTGTCCCATTAATTTTTACCACTCTTCTCCACACCTCCACATCAAAGGCCAATGTATGCTTATCCTCTTGCCTCAACAACCAAAGAGCTACACAAACTGTAACCCATGCCAAAGTTTTCACTAATATTTTCTTTATATCTTTACTCAAGGTTCCTGTCACCAACTTCCTCTTCTTTGTAAAAGTTTCTTAACCAAAAGCATTATTCTTCTTTAATGTCCTTACTGCTGTGTTTATTTTCACCCAAAAAAACCTTCTTAAATATGTAAAGTTTTCTACCTCCTGTATTGAATGCCTTTTAACTTTAATGTTAATCTAAGGTTTCCTATTTCTTGAGAACCTCATTACCCTCATTTTCTTTTAATTGGTTCTCATCCCATAACTATCATCAGTGGCATAGCAAGAGAGGGTGCTCATTAGGCTGTGCTTCCTACCTCCTGGAATTTTGACTCCCACAATAACAGTTGACTAAGTTGAGCTTTATTGGTAATTTCATGCAAAGAAAAATTTTCATCAGTACTTAATATAATACCAGCAAAATAATATGTACCGATGTAGTAAATAATACATATAAAGCTTTTGAATGGGAGAAATAAATTCTTCACGTACAGTGGAGTTGGCAATGAAGAGTTAGCATTTGACCCCCCAAAATTATTAGAATGGCTAGTTACAGCTTGGTCACCTGAAAATCTAACTGACTTGATCAATTCCCCACCTACTTTCAATCCTGCCTTTAGTCTTCTCTCACCAAGCCCTCCATGCTGAAAATCATAGTTGAGGATGGACAACCCTGTCTTACTATTGCCCATCCTGTTTCTCCAGATGCTATCTTCGCTCCTGACATCTGGGATACATACCTACAGGTTTCTGATAAGTTGCCAATCCCACCAGCCTAATCATATATCCTGCAACACATTCATTAATTATGATCAATTTGGTCTGTCAAACATTTCCTCCAAAGTCAGTAAGTAAACAAATACATCCTGGATGGTCATACCTCAACAGAAAAATTGGGGAAGGGTGAGATGATATTTAGATATGCTAAATTAGCTGTTAAAATAGCAGACCTTCTCAACAAACCTCTTCTAGGCTTGAGAAGTAACGCCCTAGTTTAGAGAAAGCAATTGATCTCTATTCAAACTTTTTATTTATGCTCATTATATGGCAAGGAAATATTTTATATATAGTGCTGGGAATATCGATAGATTAATGTGGTTCAATGATAATTCTTTTTTGTTTTTTCTTGCTATATGAATGACTAATCCAATTGCAATTTTCCACCATTGAACTTCTACAGTGGAAAATTGCAATTGGTATATGGTCATCCATAATGCTCCCATTTCACCATATCATGCCTGAATCCTCAAAATTGGTTCACTTCTTGTTGCTTATTTCAGTTTTTAAGACAGAAGGTTCTTTGCCATCTATTGACATTTTTACCCATGACGATGAATGCATACCTAATTCTTGATTATGTGTAAAATAAAGGAGAGAGATATGTACTGTAAGTGAAAAAGGTCAACAAGCAATAATCTTTTGATGAGAACTTTCACACCTTGAAATTATATGAATCAAGTGATATTTCAGTATAAAAATAGTCCATGACTTTTCTCACTTTTGTAAGCAGAACATCCAGGGGTGGACTGACATCGTGGGATATCAGGGAGTTATCTCTGGTGGGCCATCTTTAGAAGGGTAGATGGAGTATGATGATATCTCTCGGGGGTGAGGGGAGGGGACAAGAGAAAGACTCGGGAGGCCACCCCAAGCAGAACACAAACTCTTACCATGCCACTAGATATAGGCCGTTCCTATAACTTCCTGTTGCAAATATGAATACATATATTTGAGTAAGATTATTGTACAGAATGAGTTAAGTCTAGAACAATTTTTCTTGAGGGAAAAATATTTTTTGACAAAAAAATTTAGTTTATCTTTAAATAATAAAGAAACAAGAAATCACTTGTACAAAATATTTTATTTGTTGCAAATTATGGAGTTACAATTGCTTTGTCCCAAATGCTCAAATAAAAAAACACTGTTAACATTGACTAAAATGTATAATCACAAAGCACATTATGGACAATTAAGCGTAAAATCAAAGTGAATTAACAGACTATGCTTAACACAAAAATATGTCACTTTTACATAGAGACTGAAACAAGTACATACCATATGAAATTCGAAATCAAACATTCCAAGTTTCTTAATATTCACCCATATCACTGAATCACACTAACAACAGTAAAGACTAGTAAAAAGATGTATTTACTAAAGTAGTTCCGATTGGCTACTTATTTACCTTTTTAACAATAAAACATTAATGCTTAAAAATATACAATCAAAACTCCCAATGTCAACTTCTAATTAGTATTTCCACCAACAGCTTTACAGTTAGACATGAATTACCAAAACTCATCATAACTATTCATTGAAAATACCTAATAATTTAACAACACACAATGGCCCCATGATTATTTTCTGTGAATGTATCCTGATTTAGCCCAAAACAAAAATACAAACTGCAGTTGCATTGCTATGCTCAATATAGTAAGTACCTTTATATAAGTCCTTGTTGCAATAGATACAGGAAAACCTCCAGTAATTTTTAATAAATTACTTTCAATATTTTGATTACAGAAAGAGTTGGAATTTAGTTATTGAATACATAGAGTATAATTAAGTTTTATTGCATTTTTTTAATACTATAGATTGACATTTTGTTTCCAGTTCCATATGCAAAGATTTTGAATGGGGTGGGCTCCTGTTTCCAGTATAGCAAAATTTGATAGAGGCAGGGTTTCCCTTTTTTTCAAGTAGCATTCATACTTGTTGGTTGAATTACTATTACAGTTAAAAAATATACATTACACAATTTTAATCTATTATCCTCTAAGCAGTTTTTTGGTTTGGGACAAACCTAATACAATATGCACTAAGTATGTATGTACCTCATTAAAAAATTAGATTAAAATTTAATTTCCAAAATATTTGGAATAAAAATTGTGAAAGCAATTGTATTAACCACTTATAAATTTTGAAATGAAATATTTTTTTAGATAGTTAAAGTCATTTTTGGCTGTTTCAATTGGTAATTAGCAGTATAAATAAAGCAACTCATTAGGGCAAAGAAGCATTGTCATTAATTATAAAATCATTTGAACTTCTGTAGGTAGGTAGGTACATACATCAATGTGCAAAGTTGACCCATTATAAGCCAGCATAGTTTATGACCAAAAATAGTTATATCTGTTCCTTTACATCAATTACATGAAAAAGCAGACAATTTTTTCTAGTAATTTTTCATTCTCTATATTATTCATAGAGATAAAATGTTCAAACAATGGTGGTAATGTAATCTTCAATGCCTAAAATGCAATGCCACTGCATTAATCATCCACTTCATTTTTAACAACAAGTTTTAAAAATGAAGCTAATATAATTCACACCTTATTCATAAAATTGTTACACATATTACACTGACTGAAGTGGTATCCTAATAGGTAAACTATATTTGTTCAAGAATCATAGAAATGTCATTGATTGCAGTCTGAAGAAACCGTTTGGAAGAAGAAACTAGATGCTTAAGTAAAGTTAGTGTCACATGTTGTCATATCTTAACAAAATATGATTGGCTGCTTAGGTTAAGTACTTTTTTACATATGTCCATTAACCTTATGGAAAATGGTTAATTGAGAGAGAGAGAGAGAGAGAGAGAGAGAGAGAGAGCAGTACATTGGCATATAATATTTTATGCAGATTAAAAAATTTCCCTTAAAAAGTTTCTGCTCAAAATATTTTAGCACCATGTCTGACCAATGGCAAGTTATAAATATGGCAGAAATTTGTATTAGCATTTGCTTATATATTTCCTTAATTTTTCAAATGCAGAAATTCAACCCTGCTAACATTTGTTTCAAGAATGTTGGAGAAATAAGACATACAGAATTTTATACTAAAAGAATATCCAATGCATATTTTTTATTTATATCCAGTCATGCATCCTAATTTAGGTAAATGAAATATAATAATACCTATATTTTCATCCATTTTTTAACAATGCAGTAGCAAATAAAAACACTGAGAGCTTACTCTTCTTAAGAAATGGGTGCCAATGTACCTAGCTCAGTAATCTAGAACTTAAGGTATGCATCAGATTTAAAAAGTTAATCGCAAATCCTTAACCACCAGGAGAGCAAAAACATAGTATTTTCTACACCTATAAACATACAAAGATGTAACATTATTCAACAATAAAGAGTATGAGAATGTACAACTTTCTTAAATACCTACTAAATAATATTTCATGTTCATAAAACAAAATGATGTTATTTGAGATTCATTCTTTTCGTATAAGGCATCAGCACATTTATGTAGGTAAAGAAACTTTTCTCTGCCTTTTTGTTATCCAGAATAAGTACACAAGTCTAAATACCATTTTGTTCAACCGGATAACCAATACTATTTTTATTGGAACAATTTAAAACAACATAAAGGAATCTTTTTATGCACATTAATGGTTAATCAGGTAAAATAATGGTCTTTAAAAGTAGCCCCTACACATTCAACCTGTTAACACAAGTGTATAGGTAATAACATATGGAGTTTAATTTGTTCCAGATAATTGTTACATAACTAAGTAATATTAGACAAACACATGCCCAATGTGGATCTTCTAACAAGTTAAGTACATATATAATGTGAAATAAATAGCCTTATAATGGTATTTAATCCAATGAGAATCAGATTACAGTTTCACAAAAACAAGAATCCGCAGCACTTGATCATGTACATATGTATTAACCCTAATGCCATGTAGTACCTTTATGTCATCATGTACTGGAGCACCCCAAACCTAAGAAAAATGACCCCAAAAGTATTTAATATGCCACAGTTGTATTTATTGGATGATTCCTCACCAAAATCACCAAAGAGATTAAATTACTGTAGCTGTTGCAACACTTTGCTCTAGGAAATATCTGATTTATTGCCATTTTACATACATGTTTCCAAAGAAATTTCACAACCTGAGGTAAGAAAGAATTGAAACAATATCCAGATATTTAATTAGAATATTGTACTAGTGTAAGGTTCGATTTTTTCAAACCAAATTAATGGACAAAAAAGGGGGTTGAACTATAAATGAGAAAAAAGGCAATTTCTATATACATGCTCATGCATAGTTTGGCTTTCAATTTTTGGGGAAAACATTTTGCGTTGAACAATACACGAGTATATGTAAATGGTAATGAAAGATGGTGTGTAATTGCGACTCCTTAAAGGTATTGAAAATATCTGAAACTATAATGGGATGGAAAAATGCCATAAGTTCTTCACACAACTATTTGGTATTTGGTTCAACTGAAAAATGTTTCTTATATGATGTCTTAAAACAACTTAAAAATACATCTTCACTTCAAATATAATAAAGGATAATTATGAAAATAATTAAACAATCCTAAATATGAATGATTAGCTGGCATAGACGTTTCATTATGATCCTCCTTAGAAAGAAAAAATAGTTATGGTTTAATCAGGAAGGTAACCTTCTTTTCACAGTTCTTAAACACTAATTATTTATAGGTGCACATTCTTTAGTGGTTTGATGCACAGATTATCCAGATGCAAAGTTTATAATTAATGTTTCAATTTCATGAAGTGGAATAGAAAATGATTCTAATGCTAGAAATAGTTGATTATCCCCTGAAACCTTATATTTTCCTAGATAAGATGTGAAAGGGTGCATCCAATATTATTGTACATGACAGCCACTTAGATACTTATATTTTTTGTACTATTAACCTAGACTAAATATTGTGAACATTTGTACAAATTTAGATTAGCCTTCGATTTTCTTACCTTTTTTCAAGCTGAAATTATTGATTGACCAGTTCACACCATTGACACTGTGTTCTTTTAATAATAACTACATATGTCTTTTGATTTTCAATGAAGGTACAGATGTCCAATTCCTAATTCTCCAAAATTATTCATTAGAAGATACCAAAATGGGCACATGTTTGTACAACATTCATAATCAAAATGATACCAGGCATCATTCAAATAAAAATTGAAGTACATTGATACCACACATTACTTCATTAAAGCTCAGAAATACCATTAAAAAATAAAACTCCAAGCAAGCAGGAAGAAGGTTTGTGTTTCAATCCTATTATTCTACATTACATTTGTAACTAAAACAGAAACATGCATTTACTTATATAAATATTATTATGTATTCATAAGTATAAAATTACTAAAATCATTTTTGGTTTGGGAATGATTAATTTAAAGCAATACTACAAACAAATCTTTGAGTGGGAGAGCTGAAATTTAATATCAAAATAATATATTAGATTGCTTATTCCTGCATTACTAACCCCTTTTGCAAAAATTATTTGTGGAAGTGAATTCTGATAAAATATTTTCATGGTAGAGAAACTTTCTTCATTAAATCATCATAAAATATGTGGGATCATGAGGATATCAAGTTGTGTACATAACTATTTTACTCACATCTACCCTAGCTTCATTCAGACTTGAGCAGCAAAATATAAATTATGTCCATGATTCAGATGCATAGAAGAGCAGTGTGAACAATGTGTGAAAGCATATGTGACTAATAGTTTGGAGTTCAAAGAAAATTATTTTGATTGGCTCTAAGTTTTAGCTGCATGCAGTAAAACTTGTGGATTAACTTAATCTCTCTACTTTAATAATGAGCAAAATTGTAAATGATACTGAGAACATTAAGACTAGAGTTTTAAATTTAAGGCCTATTTCTGAATCCAAGTATGTTCGATCAGGCTGTCCTAGTAGGTTCTAAGCCTGGGAGAAGGTATACAAAAACTTGCCTCCCTAAGTATCTCCCGCAGTAACATAAGAGTTGGTGGAAAACATCTCAAGTAGTACATTTCATTATCAAATAGATCTTTATGTCACATTAACCTCTAGTTAAAATCTGAAACAGCTTGCTTTTATATTTAATAAGCCAACTTTGGGTCACAATAATATTGTTAAACTTCCTTGCAACTGAATTATAGAATTTTCACAGCAGTTAATTTTAAAGGAAGACAACCATATGGTGAACATAATTGCCAGGTAGTACATTTTGAGGAATATCTTACTTACTACAGAAGCTTTACTGATTAGAAGATTTGTGGTATAATTTTCCCTCCCTCTCACACTCCTGCCATTAGCTCAGATGATAGCACTGTACTGATCCCATCAAATGATATTTCTTGTCACAAAGCTGCAATACTAGCCATGGCAAAGTGTTCCACCTCCTTTTTTTTAAAAAAAAAGACACAAGTACGACCTTGCCTTTTACAATTACATATTATACAATACATTATCTATATCTAACAACTACCCTAAATAATACTTCATAAAATCACAACATAATGAATGCACTGTGGAATTTTGAAATCCAACATTTTTGCATAATATATGGAATCCAAATTCAGCTCATTCTTACAGCATACCAGTATAAGAGCTTGTTCCTTGGCTGTGATTTCTCATTCAGCAAAATCGGGTCTCCTTTCCTCATGCCTGTGATGCCTACAACTCTCATTGCTCTACTGAAATGCTGACCTTTGTATATCCATTATGCAAATTAGGTAAGTCTCAGATAAGATGACTGAAAGCAGAACAAAGCAGAATTAGTTAAAAATCTTCTTCCTGCTTCACTTACCAAGGTTTTTGACTATAAAAACCTTGAAGAGTTAACCATTTACATAAAGTTTCCAGTCTTCAAAATGAAAACATCACTGGCACTTTTCACTGATTCACTTCTGTTTTTAGTTCACACTGCTGAATTTTTGACAAAAGTTGTCCTTGAAGTGGCATTCTTGAAGTCAAAGTCAACAGCTGTGTCCCTTTTTAAGCTGAAATAGAAATGCAATTCAAATAAAATTATTCCAATTTTTCATTCACATAAATTTTGAAATATTTTTACTCATGGGATACAATTTGTAAGGCAAGCAAGCAGCACTGAAATGCAAATTGTATTGGGAGTTTTTTATTTAGTAGGTCTTCATAAATCCTCTTACACAAACACAAGAGACGTGGTGGATGGCACTGGAGATAAACTATTCCCAATAATGAGTAATGACATGTTTTCATTCCTTATACATACATGCTATTAATAATCTGAAAATCTTTTATGCAATCCATTATGGACTAGGGATACGTGAAATGACATTGCAAATTTCACTGCAATATTCAACTCTGATGTACCTATTGTGTGATTTATAAGAAAACCAACATGTGTAACATTAATATGCTAAAATTAAATTTTTTAATGAACCAAGAGTGGTGTACATTAGGCACATTAGTCTTGCAAATCACTTACTTTTCAGCTGCAATAAGAGGCGTCTCTGTTCTTTGCATTTCTTCATCATGAACACTATATTTGTTGCTGTTAATACTCTTCAGTGGCTCCTGCTCTCTACTATAGGAAGAATATAAAAGTAAAAGTTAGAAACCAGAGATGGCTGGATTAATGACTACAAGACAAAATTATATGGTAAAACATCAACTTCCAATGAAAGAGATAGTGCTGAAGCTATACTTTAAAATACAAACTTGCTTTATATTTCACCCACAACAAATTTGGCATTCATGGGGTCTATGGGTGAAGCATAAGAACTGGTTTTCTTTATTACTCCAAATAATTATTTTTAATATTCCAATCCTTTAAAAAAGCCTGATATTTAAATTTATATCCAAATAAAAAGGTTTATTAAAGCATGCACTAGAGTAGTGATGGAGCAGTATTTTTGAAGAAAAATTTAGTAAAATCCAGAGATAGGTTCTGACTAATAGATAGGTACATAACAAGAGTTGGGATACATGTATTAACATAATGGTGTTATATTTCTATAATTGAACCATGCAATCATTGCAGGTGCAACATAAATACTGACATCAAAGCTATGCTTGTAACACAGGAGAATGGAGCATTTGAGGTCTGCCTTTCAGCTTTCAATTCTTTGAGTAAGGTAAAAGTGAGACAATTACACATGTGTATCGTGGTTTGATCAAATTACACTCTTACTGTCTTTGCTGCCAATTCCTATCCATATTTAATGATTATTCTATCACTCATTTTATAATAATAAATTATAATAGTATTCTCTAACCAGATAACATGTTTCAGGTTTGATGAAAATTTAGGCATTACTCAGCAATCAAGAAAGAAGAGTGATGCTCTATTTGTAAGAGGGATTTAACTTAGATTGACACGCCAGTGAGTAATTGTAAGGAAGTGGATTGAATAAATGAAAAACCATTGAATAAAACTGTCACAGTATTCTACTTGTCTCCAATCATTGTTCAACTTGTGTTCTTCTTTTCATTATCCTACAAAAGAAAAAGTAGGATCTATACTTAGCATAAAAAAAGTTACATGCTTAGTTCTAAGCTATGAGCTTGTAATAACATTTCCTGTCTCTCTCCTACCCATCTCTGCCAAACACCTTAAAATGACCAATTACAAGCATTGTAAATTTAAAATTTACATAAATATTCAAATATAAAGGCAGAATTATCCTTTTAAATCCTCCCTGTATAATCTTAAAAAATACCTAAGGTTGGGAAATTTTCTTCATCGATTTAAACTTGGCCAACTTTTACCACTGTACAAAAATAAAGTCAACAAAGATGGTATCACCAATTTCACTTGTAGCTCAAATGTCAAAAGTATTTGAACATATTTATGTACTTCAATGGAATACTTTCCTTTTTAGACAAACAAAATATTCTTTCAAACTCTCAGTAGGATTATCAAAAAGGATGATCAGCATAGGATGCTCTTAATACTGCTTGGGATTTTATTAAAATTATTTAGAAAATGGACACCTGGTCTTGGCTTTATTCTTAGATTTTTCCAATAAATTTTATATTGTTAATCAGTCGATACTCCTAAATAAGTGTAGTCATTATAAGATTAGGGGTGTAGCATAAGCATGGTTAAAATCATACCTTAATAACAGGGCGCAGCACGTTGAAAATAAATAAGATAAAAAAGTAAATCTGACCAAAATATGATAACTACAGGTGTTCCTTAAGGTAATATCTCTGGTCCTCAACTTTAACTGCTATTTCTAAATGATTTACCATTAATCAACAATAGCTCATGGGTTAAGCCAGTCATCTTTGCTAATGACACAAACTTTTTGATGTCAGCAAAAAATAAGAAAAAAATTCATTTTAACTGTCTAAGGATATTAGATCTAGTTTGCAATTGATGTCTCTCGAACAAATTAAAGTTGAACAATGCAAAAACACAGATACTCTTATACGGCCAAGATATTTCTCATGATTTCGGCATTTTTACTGCAAACAATGACATACTATCCTTGGCTGCAAGTAGTCGATTTTTAGGATTAAAGATTGAACAATCTGGAATCTGAGAATCCCTTACATGTGTCAGATTTGTGTATAAAATTGCTTAAAGTCTTGTGCAGTTTGAGGTTCCTTAGAGAAACTCTATCACATGAGATGTAGATGTAAATTTATCATTGCCATTTTGTAATTAGTGTTAGGTACTGTATTTTTGGAATCAGGTGTGACCTCTTACTGGACAAAGTCTTCCAGATACAAAAAAAATATCATAAGATGATGAGTAAATCAAATACTTATTCAAGAAGACCTCTGTTAAAGGAATTGAAATTGCTCACTGTGCCTTGTACATATATTTACTGACTATGTGTATTAATTAAGATGAACCTGCATGAATAAAATTTAAATACATAGTGTTGCACATGAGCATTTCACAAGGTCACATTCTCATGTGCATATCACCTTCCACAATAAAACACCTGACATCAAAAAGTCCCATTGCAATGGAATCCTAAGTGTTCAATTTAGGTAGTATTAATGCAATAACTTCCACAGAGGAGTATAAATCCTGTTTTTTAAAAATCCTAAGAGACATTTTTTCAAATTATAGTATGAATGATTTTTTTTACCAAAGTGTAGTTGATTACCTATGGCAACTTTAAAAAATATTAATTGAGAATTCCATTGATGTGTCTAATATCTATGTAGTTTTTCACTCACAATATCTCAAGACAAAAATATCATCATTATTCAGAGGTTAATGGTCCAAGAAGAATATATGTGTAGTGAGTAAGTATGATTAAACAAACTATGTAGGTACTAACTACAGTATTTGTTTTATGCATTTCTGCGGAAGAATGGAGAAGTTGATTTTGTGCTCCTCAATTGTCATAATATAAAAATAATGAATAGGCCATTAAGGATAACATAAATTATAGATTGTAAGCCAACTCCTGATTTTTAAAAGCCTTCCAATGCATTAAAAAAACTAAAAAACAGCTTTAAATCTGCTCCCACATCTACAGGTAGCAGCGCAGTAGTTATCAGCCTCTAACTCCAGATGGATATGTGGAAAAAGAAAAGCAGCTTTTTCCATATTCCAGCAGTTAACAATTCAGAAGTGTTGAGATTAACCTG